>JAHSUH010002803.1:0-11403 GCA_025388415.1 Cynanchum wilfordii
GCCCCAAGCCTTTCTTCGTTCATGGTTCGATATCCTGGTGTCCTAGGCGTAGAGGAACCACACCAATCCATCCCGACCTTGGTGGTTAAACTCTCTGCGGTGACGATACTGTAGGGGAGGTCCTACGGATCAATAGTTCGATGCCGGGATGATAAAAAGCTTAACACCTCTAATTCTTATTACTTTTTCAATATGAAAACGAAAAAATGAAAAATAAAAAGGTCGTCTTATTCAAAACCCCAATTATGACATCCCTTCTCTCCCACTTCACACCTCGGGACGCACCTCTTATAGAGATAAACACGCCTTCACATCTTCTTAACCCGAAATTGAAATGGCCGGGAGAGGAAAAAGACCTTTTTTTAGGGTACTCCCGGAACAGATCCCCCGGGAGACGAGGTGGGGCCTCGTAGCTCAAAGGATTAGAGCACGTGGCTACGAACCACGGTGTCGGGGGTTCGAATCCCTCCTCGCCCACAACCAGCCCAAAGGGGAAGTACCTTTCCCTCCGGGGTTAGAATGATGGGGATAGCGGACCAAAAAAAAGCTATGGAACTTGGGTGTGGGTCTTTTGTCGAAATGGAATGGCTTTTCTTTTTTTATCTATTTATTGTGGATGAGCATTACACATAGTATGCCCTGGCCCCCAGACGTATTTTTTTTGTTTTACGCTCCGTAAGTCTTCCTTAGCCAAGCTTGGGCAGAATAGCAGAGAAAGTACAAGTACAAATATTAGTAGCATAACAAAAAAGCCCTGCTCATCATTAATATCTTGCGGTAATTCTAACCTCTCGGGAGAATTGATGACCGCATCAAAGATGCAGTGCTAGTACTAGCAATTCTTAATTGGCTAGTTGGAAATAGTCCCGGGGCTTCGGAATGAATCAAATCTCCCCAAGTAGGATTCGAACCTACGACCAATCGTGGTTAACCGCCGACCGCTCTACCACCGAGCTACCGAGGAACAACGGGAGATTAGATCTCATAGAGTTCAATTCCTGTTCTCAACCCACGACCAATATGAGCTAGAAGCTTCCTTCGTAACCCCCGGAACTTCTTCGTAGTGGCTCCCCTCCATGCCTCATTTCGGAGAGAACCTCAAAGTGGCTCTATTTCATTATATTCCATCCATATCCCAATTCCATTCATTTAATATCCCTTTGGTGTCATTCCCATAATGGTGGTTTTTTTCTAAAATAAAACTTTGTTGTTCAAGCATCTTAAACTAGCCATCCTTTCGAAGGTATTGTTAAAAGATCATCAATTCCTAATGAAATGGATGTAGCGGTAGCTTGTTGAAAACCCAGAGTTTTTACTTGATCAAGGATGTGTGATGTATATGCCATTTCAAGTGGTCTATTAATCGACTAATAAGTCGTTTCATGGCAGTTTCGTCTATCGCTTTATTGTGAAAGACCCGATTAGCCCGTTCCGCCATAAGTACCTCCATATTCTGCTGAGTAGGATTCGACAATGGGTTTGTTGGAAAACTTCATTTTCTTGATCTCAATTCGCATAGAAATTCCCGAACTATAATCCCGGAGAGGCCTGAATTTCTACCGATATTATAGAATTACTTAGCTCAATTAGGTACTAATGAACAGGCTTGAGAAAATCCCTGTAAGGCTTCGTCGATATCTCGATAAAGAGAAATATGACCAACACTAGTTCAAATGTATATAAAAAGAATTTCTTTTTTTATACTTCTTACTATTAGATAGTGTCCATAAATTTCATAGTATGTTCCTAAAGATTCATAGTGAACTTCAATGGGAGTTTCTCTTGAAGCAATAAGGTGTTGATCTAGTCGTGAACGGAGCCACAAAGGCTATCTAAATTGATTCGATTTTGCCGTTAAGTCCCAATTGCATCATAGGAATTGCAAAAAAAAGGTTCTTTCGTATAATCGTAGTTATTATTATCCCTTCTTTGACAGTTTCCGTAATTACCCGGATTATATCTATTTACACAAATACCTCGACGATTCCCGCTCGTTAATACATAGAGTCCCATAAGCATATCTTGAGTTGGTATGGAAATGGGATCCCCAATAGCTGGAGACAAAAGATTCATATAAGAAAACATAAGTAAACGGGCCTCCGCTTGGGCCTTCAAAGATAAAGGTACATGAACAGTCATTTGATCCCCATCAAAATCTGCATTGAATCCCTTACAAACTAATGGATGTAAAAAAATAGTACGTCCCTCTACTAAAATGGGCTGAAATGCCTATATACCGAATCTATGCAGAGTGGGCGCTCTATTCAACAATACAGGATGCCCTTCCATAACCTCCTGAAGTATTTCCCATATAATGGGTTCTTTTTCCCTAATTTTACTCTTAGCAACTCCTATGTTCGAAGGAAGATGCTGTCTAATTAGACCACGAATTAGAAATGTTTGGAAAAGCTCTATTGCTATTTCTCGGGGCAATCCACATCGATGTAATGAAAGTGAAGGACCCACAACAATAACGGAACGCCCTGAATAATCGACCCATTTGCCAAGTAGAGTCTCACGAAATCTTCCCTCTTTGCCTTCAATTACATTTGAAAATGACTTGTAAACTTTATTATGACCATCCTTCATTGGTTGGCCTCGAATTCCATTATCAAGAAGCGTATCCACGGCTTCTTGTACTAATTTTTCCTGGCACAGTAGTAATTCTCCCGGCGTTGATCTACTTGTTGTTAATAGATCGGTAAGAGTATTGTTCCGATAAATAACTCTTCTATAGAGTTCATTAATATCCGAACTCATTAGTTTACCCCCGTCTATCCGAATGATCGGTCTCAACTCCGGGGAAGAACTGGTAATAGACATAAAACCATCCATTCTGGTTCTATATTTGTTCGAATAAAATACTTAGCTAATTCCATACGTCTAACCACAAAATCCTTTCTTCTTCCAACTTTTCGATCTTCCCATTCATTCCATGTGAGACCTTCTTCCCCCAATTCTTTCCATTCTACTAATGAATTTTCCCAAATAATTCGTAAATCTAGATCGGCTAAGTGTTCTCGAATAGCACCCGCACCTGTAGATATTTCTCGATTGTGAAATGCATCGAAGCCTTGGGTAGTAAAAAAAAGCAGGATGTTGTATTTCCAAGATTGGATTTCATATTCGAATGAACCTCGTAATGGTAAGAAAGTGGGTTTTTTAGTTATTGGCCTAGCAAAAGAAAAATTGGGATAGGATCCTATAGGATCTCCCCCCTTCAAAACCGAACGTGAAAATTTTCCTTCATCCGGCTCAAGTAAGTACACCAAATAAAGAGAGGGGTTCTCATGTTCAAATTCTAGAAAACCCAAACAAAACAAAAGGATCTACTCCTTACTCAAGCTCCCAGTGAAGACCAAGCAAGATTTCATGGATTCCGTCTTTCTTTTATTTCGATTTTCTTAATTTTTACAACATAAATGAAAAATTAAGAAATTCTTGAGTAGTTGATAACTCGATTTTATATCGTGTTTTTATACATTAATTGTGTTCAATTCAAGTTAATTATGGAGTTAATTGGAATTAATTAAATGGAAATTATGCAAATTTGCTCTGTTTTTGATTTCGGAAGTTTCAGGGACCAAAATTGAAGAAATCGGGGACTAAATTGCAATTTAAGCGTGCAACATCGTGCCACACACGCGTGGCACTGTGTCATACAAGTGTCGTGCCGCAATGGGCCAGCACCGTGCCGCAATGGGCTAGCACCGTGCCGCTATGGCCTAGTAAATGTCCCACATTGGAAAATTTCTGTTTTCCAGCCCAACTCACTCCTATAAATAGAGGTATCATGTGCAAGCTTGGACACACCGGAATCACTCGGAACAGGAGCATTTCCGAGTTCCTAGCCCATAGGAATTTCGTGATAAGTTCTAGTTGAGATTCGGTTTTCATTTTTCTTTCTTCTCGAGTGTAGGGTTGAGCCTCCACTATAAGGGATACCCTATAGTTTAGTTGAGAGGAGTGATAGTTGAAGATCTTCAGAGCGGGATCCAGAGTACGAGTCTCGGTGAGGTCCGGAGGATTAAGCCAGTCCGTGGAAGCAAGTGAGAGCAACACGACAACTTTCTCTTTCCTTTTCTTTTCGTTCTTGTATTACTTTTCCTTTATATGTTATGATTCTGTGTCCTAAGATACTCTTTATTTTGATTGATTGATTAATGCTTTATATATTCCTAGGAAGGATATGTTTTAATATACATTATGAATTGCTTATTGTTTTACGCTTTCGATTTAATTCTCGTATTGAGTTTATGCTATGAAACTTAGGTTGACGCATGATACTACAATAGTTAATTGAATTGACGATTTGTTAATAAGTCCCCACCATAGGAGATTTAACAGATTGCCGGATTAGGACTAATAACTTGTGGCCACCATACTGAGGTTAGGAAGCCTAATAATCTCGGGTTTGGAATCAATGCAAATCTTAAGATTATGTTGTTGAATTAACGCCTCAATAGCTAATCTAAAAAGGTTTAGGATTACTTGCAACCACCATATTGAGGTAATCATTCTAGATAACTCGGGTATGGTAGTAAGACAATTCGAATTCATAATTGCCTTAGATCTGCTTGCAAGCTACACATTCGAACATTGTTCAACTTAATTAATCATACGTATTTCATTAGAGGTCTTAGTCAATTATTTTACATTCTTATCTTTATTATTCTTTTACTCAAACATATCTGAATTGAATGGACACCTAGGACTAATTCCCTGAACTCTAAAGTTTGTCATAATTGGTAGAAACTAACAAGCCGTTACCAACGTTCCCGAGGATACGATATTTATAAATTTAAAATCGTGGTACTCCCGTGTTACTATCTGCATGCGATAGGTACTCTGCCTTAGTTGTGTTTGATTTTGTGACACTGTTTTGTGAGATTATTTGCCTTATTTGATATTCATTTTTACTCACTCAAAACACACACCAGATTTTTGGCGCCGTTGCCGGGGAACGAAATTCATACTATTTTTGAAATTCCGCGCAAAATTTTAGAAATTTTAGGATTTGGTAACGATAGTATTTATCAATTAAGACACAATTAGTGGAATTAGATCTTACTTTGTTGGTATAGGATTTCCTAAATTAAATAATTAAGGTTATCCAAATTTTAGAAAATTCATTCTAAAAGCATACTAAGAAATTTTCTAGAAATTATCTAGAATATTATAAAATCATAAAAATCCGAAAATTTTTTAAAACACCAAAAATATTTACCGTTCTATTTTCGAACTTCTAACTATATTTGCATCTTATCTATCTTTGTATTCTTTGTTTGCAGTTGTATGACTCGAGCCTCAAGGGCTAAACTCCAAGAAAGGCTTGACAATCCCGAAATCTTAATCCGCAGAGCTAGAGGTGCAAGGAGAAAACTAATCTTACCAGAAATGGCAGCTCAACCACCACCACCACCAATGGAAACTTACATCCAGCCGCAGAACATACCTATGTGCAGTGCTATAAGGTTGCCCGAAGGAGATAGGTATGACTTGAAACTAGGAGTCCAGCATTTGGTAATCACAAGGTCACAATTCGGAGGACTACCATCCGAGGACCCAATGGAACATTTATCCGAGTTCGCTGCGCTGTGTGATGCTTTTAAAGGAGATAGTCCTATTGAGTTGGTGATGCTGACCTTATTCCCATACACTCTAAGGGATAGAGCAAAAAAATGGTTACTCCGAGTCCCTACTGGTTCAATTACAACATGGGATCAACTGAGCAAAGCATTCTTAACCGAGTACTACCCAGCTGCTAGAATCTTGGAAATGAAGAAAGCAATATCAAGTTTCTCACAAGCAGAGGATGAAACTGTTGTCGACACTTGGGAAAGAATGAAGGAGTTATTAAGAGCATGCCCTCAACATGGATTTCGTGAACCACTCGTATTACAACAGTTCTACGGAGGAATGAACCAGCGAGGAAAGCAAATACTGGATAGGCTGAACCCTCAAGGAGGTTTTAATGGAATGAATGAGATAGATGCAACTAATGCATTGGAAAGGATGAGCAAAAGTAATAAGAATTGGAGAACAAGTGTAAGGGCGAAACCTCAAAAACAGCTAGCTAACATGGCAAACTCCTCTTTGGACGAGCAAATTGAAAGTATAAAGGCTCAATTTAATAATCAACTGATTGCTCTTCAAGGAAGAAATGTTCAAACGGTATATCAAGTCTGTGAGTTTTGTCAAGGACCGCATTTCAGTGGTGATTGTTTTGGCAATGGAATTCTGACTATTCCGGAAGAAATGGAGTATGCGGATGCTGCTAATACAACACCTATGGGGAATTCTTATAACCCCAATTGGAGGAATCATCCTGGATTTAGTTGGAAGAATAATGCTGGAGCCATGAATTATCCAAGGAATTACCGGAATGCTCCTTTCCCGCAATCACAAAGCAACCGACATTACCACCTGCGAGAAATTTCAATCAACCTAAAGACCCTATGCAAGAAATGAGGGAGATGATGAAGGGGATAATGAACTCAAATAAGGAAATGATTGAATCGGGTAAAAAGATGCAGGAGAGTAATTAACAGAGAATGAGAGAAGCAGATGAGAGGATGAGACAGATAGATGAAAGGTTGAGGCAGACCGAGACCTTTGCCAGAAATACACACGCCTCTCTACAAACTCAAGAAAGACAAATGGGGCAGTTGACAAATCAGATTTCGGGAAGGGCTCATGGTGCATTACCGAGCAATACCGAGAACAACCCAATAAGAGAATGCAAGAATTTAACTCCGAGATCCGGAAAAATTCTAGACCCTCCTATTCCTAAAATTACTAACCCTACTATTTCTGTGCAGGAAGAAGGAGAGAGTTCCAAGGACTCAACGCCGACGGAAGTCGAAAAAGAGAAAGTAGTTGAGGAACAAAAGATACCCACACAGGAGTATCGACCAAAGGCCTCATATCCTTCTAAATTGAAGCAAAATAAAGAGAAGGAGCAGTTTGAGAAGTTTCTACAAATTTTTAGTCAAATTCATGTTAATTTACCTTTGCTTGATGTTGTTTCCGAAATGCCTAAGTATGCTAAGTTTTTAAAAGAAATTGTTAGTAATAAGCGAAAGCTAGACATGGATAAAGTTGTTTTAAATGAATGTGTTTCTGCTATTCTTTTAAACAAGTTGCCTTCAAAACAAAAAGATCTTGGCAGTTTTACTTTACCATGCACAATAGGAAATATTACTAACATAAATACTTTAGCCGATTTAGGAGCTAGTATTAATTTAATGCCATCTAGTCTATTTGATAAACTAGGATTGCATAATCCGAAGGAAACCAGAATGTGTGTACAACTTGTTGATAGATCAGTCAAAATCCCTAGGGGAGTTATGGAGGACATACTTGTTAAAGTAGATAAATTTGTCTTCCCTGCTGATTTTGTTGTGATGGATATGAGTGGTGAAAGTAGTATACCATTAATTCTAGGTAGACCTTTTCTAGCTACCTCTAAAGCATTGATAGATGTAAGCAGTGGTAAGATAAGATTTAGGGTAAACAACGAAGATATTACTTTCAATTTGAAATCTACTCTTAGACACCCTGCACATTTAGATGATATCTGTTTTTCTGTGGATATTATTGATCATTATGTGGAAAATAGCATGCCTAAATTGTTGTCCGACGATCCTGTCTTAGTTGCTCTATGTGAAGAAGAAGAAGTTGAAGAGGATTCGAAAATCCTCCTATCGAAGATAATGAGGAATCCCAAAATTCTAACCAGTTTTCTGAAATAGGTGATTCCGAGCTCAAACATGAGAAGACATCTTTCGAGGATCCGCCTGATTTGGAACTGAAGGCATTGCCAAATCACTTGTGTTATGGCTTCCTAGATGAAGATAAGAAACTTCCTATCATTCTTTCCGCTGAATTGACGGAAGAGCAAAGGAAGTTGACTCTGAACGCACTCAAGAAGTACAAGAGAGCATTTGGCTATAAGAATGTTGATATTCCGGGTATTAATCCAAGTTTTTGCTCTCATAAAATTCTGTTAGAATCGATTATAAGCCTTGTGTGCAACGTCGAGAGGAGATTAAATCCTAATATGTGTGATGTAGTGAAAAAGGAAGTGATTAAATTGTTAGATCTTTGGACTTATCTACCCTATTTCGATAGTGAGTGGGTTAGCCCTATACGAGATAGTACACAAAAAGGGAGGAATTACGGTTGTGAAAAATGAGCATAATGAATTAATTCCTACTAGAACGTAACTGGCCATAGAGTTTACATTGATTATAGAAAATTAAACACTGCAACTCGAAAAGACCACTTCCCTCTTCCTTTTATTGACCAAATGCTAGAAAGGCTTTCCGGACATATGTTTTATTGCTTTTTAGATGGGTTTTCTGGTTACTTCCAAATTCCTATTGCACCTGATGATCAGCATAAAACTACTTTTACATGTCCCTTTGGAACATTTGCATACAGAAGAATGCCTTTTGGATTATGTAATGCACTGCTACATTTCGGAGATGCATGATCGCTGTTTTTGAAGACATGTTAGGTGATTCTATGGAAGTATTTATGGATAATTTTTCTGTGTTTGGTGATTCTTTTATGACTTGCTTGCGAAATTTGGAATACATGCTTGAAAGATGTATAAAATCGAATCTAGTGCTTAATTGGGAGAAATGCCACTTTATGGTAAAAGAAGGAATTGTACTTGGTCACAAAATTTCCCGTTTAGGTATGGAAGTAGATAAAGCTAAAATTGAAGTTATTTCTAAGCTACCTCCACATAATTCTGTTAAAAGCCGACGAAGTTTCTTAGGTCACGCTGGTTTTTATAGAAGATTCATAAAAGACTTTTCTCTCGATTGCTAGACCTATGAATAATCTTTTAGGGAAAGATGTTCCTTTTGTATTTGATGAGAAATGCATGAAAGCTTTTAATAAACTGAAGGAATTGTTAACCACTGCACTTATTATAACATCACCCGATTAGAACTTGCCTTTTGAATTGATGTGTGATGCTAGTGATTATGCAGTAGGTGTTGTTTTAGGACAAAGGCATGATAAGAAGTTTCATGTGATATACTATGCTAGTAAGACTTTGACGGATGCTCAAGAGAATTACACTACTACTGAAAAAGAATTGCTAGCTGTTGTGTATGCATTTGACAAATTTAGGTCATATCTTGTTTTGTCTAAAACAATTGTTTATACTGATCATTCTGCACTCAAACATTTGTTTAACAAATCGATGTCGAACCTAGGTTGATTAGATGGGTTTTACTTTTACAAGAGTTTGACATCGAGATAAGGGATAAGAAAGGAGCTGAAAACCTAGGCGATCGATCATTTGTCTAGGTTAGAGAATCCCGAGTTAGAATCTATTGATGAGTCTGTGATATCCGACAAATTCCCCGATGAGAGTCTATATTTGCTACAAATGTTGAATTATGTTGATAGTTCTCTTCCGTGGTTTGCTGATATTGCTAACAATCTTGCTGCTAAAGAAATTCCCAGTGATATGACTTATCAGCAAAAGAAGAAATTCTTCGCTGATTTGAAATATTATTATTGGGAAGATCCTTTCTTGTTTCGTATTTGTGCAGATCAGATCATTAGAAGATGTGTATCCGGAGAAGAATGCACAAAAACACTGCAAGGAAGGTGTTAGAAGCCGGATTCTATTGGCCCACGATCTTCAAGGAATTTGTATCCCACATACAGGTTTGTGATGCATGTCAAAGAACAGGTAACATTTCTTCTAAGGATGGTATGCCCCAAAGAGGAATTCAAAGTGTTGAGATTTTTGATATTTGGGGTATAGACTTTATGGGACCATTTCCTTCGTCATATGGAAATAAATACATTTTAGTAGTCGTTGAATATTTTTCTAAATGGCCTAAAGCTCGGGCATTACCTACTAACGATGCTAAAGTTGTGTGTAGATTTCTCAGGAAATTATTTGCTAGATTTGGTTGTCCTAGAGCTTTGATATGTGACAGAGGAACTCACTTTTGCAACTCCCAGCTGGAGAAGGTATTGAAAAGATATGGAGTTCATCACAAACTTTCCACCGCCTATCATCCACAAACGAATGGACAAGTTGAGGTAACAAATAGAGGTATAAAAAGGATTTTGGAGAAAACTGTAGGTGTACATAGAAAAGATTGGTCTACAAAGCTTGATGATGCATTATGGGCATTTAGGACTACATTAGAACATCTACAAGGTTTTCTCCTTATCGTTTAATTTATGGAAAAGCATGTCATTTACCTGTTGAAATAGAACATAAAGCATATTGGGCATTGAAAAAGTGCAATCTAGATGATGAGCTAATTGGAAAAGATAGGATGTTGCAAATAAATGAGCTTGATGAATGGAGATATAATGCGTATGAGAATTCTTTGAATTTCAAAATGAAAAGTAAAATTGTCCATGATAAGAAACTCGGAAGTTTAAAGAATTTTCAACCCGGTAACAAAGTGCTATTATTTAACTCTCGTTTAAGAATGTTTCCAGGAAAATTGCGTAGCTTTTGGTCAGGTCCATTTACCATCAAAGAAGTATCACCCTATGGAGCTTGTGAAATAGAAGATACGGATGGAAAAAATTTCAAGGTAAATGGTCAAAGGTTAAAATTCTACACAGAACCATTCGAGATGGACAATACAAAGGAATATTTCGATTGATAGAAGGTAGTCTAGCTAAATGACAAAAACGAAGCGCTTTCAGGGAGGCAACCCTGTGTTTGTTTTCTTTTCCCTCCTTTTGTTTTATTTATTTCATTTTTGCTTCTGTTTTTTGTCTTGTATCTTGTTTTTCTATTTTTAGGACACTACTTAGTCTTAAACATCTTTCTGCTTTACTTTGTCTTATTTGTTCATAGATGTTTTAGATTAAGTGTGGGGTTTTTCATCTCCACCTGCCTATAACACTGAGGACAAGTGTTCATTTTAAGTGTCGGGTAGGGGTGAATTTCTGTGGGCTAAATTTTGCTAGAATATTTTGAATTTTCTTGAATTTTGGCAATTTTAAACTTTTTGGGATATCCGATAAACTTTTGAACTATGATTTACTCCGCCTATGATAAAAACTATTTGTTTGATTGTAAGAATCTTGAGGATTGAGTTTGATTTATTCATAGAGACTTGATGCTAGTCTAGTTGTAGAAAATCCCTGTTATCTTGAGCACATCTATTTTGGCAAAATTGTTTGATTGATGGTCACTTTTGGACTTTTAGTTAAATAGTGTAAGACCATCTGGATGTTGTGATAGCTGTTATGGTAACTTGTTATGGCTGGGCGTGTTCAGCGCTGAGCGCGTGTTCATGGGCTGGATTTGTAAATCTTTCCAGAAATTGCATATTTAGTCCCCGAACTTTGCTCTTTTGATCAATTAGCTCCACAAACTTCCTAAAAACATAAATATCACAA
>JAHSUH010002806.1:0-137555 GCA_025388415.1 Cynanchum wilfordii
TAACTATGATGAAAAATAAAAGATTACACAACATATGTTTCTATGTGGTGGCAACATATTTGGCTTCAAGGGTTTTCCATTATAATATGAATATATTATATTTTTTTACGAAATGAATTGAGATTTCTTTCATAATGAAATAGGATGTTTTTCTTAAATTTGTTTCGAAAAATATACTTTTATACTTCCTTCTTGTCATAAAAAAAAAAAATTTACAAATTAATCCCGACAATGTGTTATTACTCTACCTATTAACACTTTGCATTACCTAACAATAGTATTTCATTTAATCTTTCTCATTTCGTTTACAACTATTATTTTTTAATCATTCACCATCCTCTCATTAAGTCTTTAATCTCATCTTTTTCATCTACAAATCTATTTGTTTTCACTAATTTTTTTTTTTTTTAATTAAGGAAATTACTTTGTTGAAAAACTCTGAGTCTATTTTTATTTCTGCATGGTCTTTTTGTTTGTTTTTCTTGAATCTTTCTACAATTCTTCACTCAGCCCTATCCCTTAACAAAGCAACATTTTGAAAGCAGCATCATCACTGTGCATTCCGTTCATTTTTCACTCCTTGAATATTGATTTTTTCTTTTATAATGATATAGAATTTTGTCTTTTTTCAGGTAGAATTTTTCTATGTGGTTTCCTTATTAATTGCTAATTCGAATCAACTAAGGTATTTATTTGTATGCCTTCCTGCTTCTGGATGTGAAATATCTTGTTCCATGCTTAACAAGATTAACTGAATTTTTGAAGCTATATAGCCTTTTAAATGCCATATCTTACCTTCTTTTCCAGTCTTTGCATTAAAATTTTATTCAAGAAGAAATTATAGAACCTGAGGTTTATGGCATGAGATTTTTTTTTTATATATATTTTTTGTCATTATCTTTGAGTGCTTGTCTATCATCAGTGAGGGATCAAGTTGCTTCTGGCAACTAAAATTTTTGACTTTGTAAAAGATTCATTGCAAAGTTTGACTTTGGAATCTGTTATGTTTTATGTGAAAACTATACTAACTAGAGAGTGTTCAATTTTGATTGTTTGACTCCTAATCAAGTAGATATTGTCGGTGTATTCTCAAAGGAAGAGATCGTGTCATGTATTCCACCCATCAACTGCGGCTGATTTTCAACATAAACACGTAAGAGGCGAAAATTTCAATTATAATATCTAATTAATATTTTGCAGAACTTTTCAATTTATCAAGTGGTTTTTGAAGGACACTGATGAGAAAACATTGTGCTTATACTGCTACAGTTTTATCTTTTGAAGGAATTAACCTTTAGGATGAGCATAAATCGCAAATCAATTGGTCTATGTGCTAACTTTTACCTTATGTGAAGTGAATTAATTAAACTGTCCTTATGTTCTTGCTTTCTTTGCAGGTTTGCAATCCTCTTGTAAGTGTATATGAAGGTCATATGATGCCTAAGGAAACTGAGGACTATACTAAAAGCTTTCCATAGTGATTAAATTGTACCTCTCTCTATTAGCTTAAACTTTTAGCATATCGGGTAATTTAAAATGGTACCAAATGAGAAGGTCCTGATTTTGACATTGCATAAGTTTATGTATGCAATATTATTTGATGAAATTGCTCCTAAAGTATTTTTCCTAGTGAAATGTAGACAACTATTGGAAGCAAATGGTATGTGATATTATTAAGTCATATGCTTATAACTTTGGACGGTACCTAATCTTGATCATGTGTGTGTTCAAGCTTCATGTTTGCCTTTTTATATATCCATCTACTTGTCTTTGTGAACAATTAGTTTCATCAGGGTAAGGTATTTTATGAAATTGAGCATTATACATCTCAATGTTTAATCTACTTCATGTTGCATTATTTCTGTTTTACTTGGTATGCTCGGGGTACTGGTCCACGTGCAATGATTACCAGGCAGCCCACTGAAGGAAGAAGTAGAAATAGAGGTACGAAGTTCCTCAACTGATATGCTGTATTATCTTTCACTATTACTTGTTGATGTGTGTACCAATTCTTCGATTCTCTAGGAGTGAGGGTAGGAGAAATGGAATGAGATTGTCTAATTGCTTATGGAGCTAGTATGTTGATATACTTATGGAATCCAGTGATTCATTTGAAGTTCAGGTTTATCTTGTGTTTCAGTATGAGAAAATTCAACATAGCTATGAATTTATGCTGAAAATTAAGGATTTATTTGAATAATATATTGAGAGTCAACTTAGCTAGGAGTCTTTATTAACTGAATTTTTGAAGCTATATAGCCTTTTAATTGCCATATCTTACCTTCTTTTCCAGTCTTTGCATTATAATTTTATTCAAGAAGAAATTATAGAACCCGAGGTTTATGGCATGAGATTTTTTATATATTTTATATATATATATATTTTGTCATTATGCTTGTCTATCATCGGGGGATCAAGTGTGGTCTTGACAGCTAAAATTTTTCTAATGGCATCAAACGTCTGTAAAAGATTCATTGCAAAGTTTGACATTGGAATCTGTTGTGTTTCATGTGAAAACTATACTAACGAGAGAATGTTCAATTTTGATTATTTGACTTTTAATCAAGTAGATATTGTGACTTTTAATCAAGTAGATATTTTCAGAGTATCCTCAAAGGAAGAGATCGT
Source organism: Cynanchum wilfordii (assembly GCA_025388415.1). Taxonomy (NCBI): domain Eukaryota; kingdom Viridiplantae; phylum Streptophyta; class Magnoliopsida; order Gentianales; family Apocynaceae; genus Cynanchum; species Cynanchum wilfordii. The sequence goes on from JAHSUH010002806.1 coordinate 2,629, forward strand.
GTCATGTATTCCACCCATCAACTGCAGTTGATTCTCAACATAAACAAGAGGCGAAAATTTCAATTATAATGTCTAATTAATATTATGCAGAACATTTCAATTTATCAAGTGGTTTTTGAAGGACACATGAGAAAGCATTGTGCTTATACTGCTACAGTTTTATCTTTTGAAGGAGTTAACCTTTAGGATGACCAGAAATTGCAAATCAATTGGTCCATGTGAACTTTTTCCTTATGTGAAGTGAATTAATTAAACTGTCTTTTTGTTCTTGCTTTCTTTGCAGGTTTGCAATCCTCTTGTAAGTGTATACAAAGGTCAAAGGATGCCTAAGGAAGAGTATGCTAATAGACGTTTTGGAAACTTTATCGGGTAAGCAACAAATTTCATTATGAGGAAATTCAACATTGCTATGAATTTATACTGAAAATCAAGGATTTATTTGAATAATATATTGAGAGTCAACTTAGCTAGGAGTCTTTATTTCTTTTATCACACTGAAAATTGCATTTGCAATCCTTGATTTGATTTACTTTTAGTTGTTGAATCTTGTGAGGACAACAAATTCTGAATATATTATTATTGCTCTATAGAATTTTATACCATGTTTCAAGATTTTGTGCTGATAAATATTGCTAAACTTGGCCTCTTGGACTATGATGTTGTGGTGGATCATTTTGAAATCAGGGATCTCGGTAGGTTTAATGCTATTCTACAGTTATTGTACCTTAGGTCACAGGGGTTAGTGCTTAGAGCATATGGCTTAGGGCGTAGGACTTAGTGCATTGGTTGTAGGGTTTAAGCTATACACTTTAGAGTTTAAGGTTTGTAGAATAAAAGAATATCCAAAACACACAAACACACTTTTCTGGGTACTTAACAAGAATACCCATTTTTCTGATGGGTATGGGGGGGGGGGGGGGGGGGGGTTTTTTTTTTTTTTTTTTTTTTTCTTAACAAGAATACCCAAAACACACCCCTTCATTCTATGAGGCACTTAACCAGAAATTTTCAGCCAGTTCTTGACATTCTTTTGTAAGAAGTTCATCTATTAACATATCAATATATCAATACAAGATAAGTTATAAATTGTAATTATTATTATATTTAATTCCCTAGATGTTTAGAGAAATTATTGGTTGCAAGTAATACAACTTCTTAATTGATGATTGATGCAAATATTTCTCATTGTTTTCCTTCTACAGGTGTTGCTTAAGATGCTGCTACAGTTTTGGGTGATGCTTCTTTTTTGTCTTTCTATATTTTGTTCCTTTCTATATTTTCACTAATAGTCATACAGGTACAAAAACACACAATTGCAAAAAGATCAAGCAGTTCAACTAAATCCACAATTTGCTTATGTTGACACCCTCTATTGTCATGAGTAAGTCTAATTGTTTTTATTTACCAAAGCAGGACTTAATAGTTTAAAATTATTCTTCCTTTTTATTTTTAAATCTTCAATTTTATTGGATGATTAATATTTTCCATTTCAAATAGTTGAAGTTTTTAAGGTTTAGGGTATATGGTTTAGGGCATAAGATTTAGGTAAAAACTCTATTTATTAGGTTTCTCTAACTATATTGGAACTAAAACGCTTGAACAAATGCCTAAATCTCGATGAATATTTAGGATGAAAATTTTAGGTATCTCTTGCTCTATTAGAACTCGAATTTTGAAAATACTCGTAAGCATGGATGACTATCAAGGTGAAAACTCTCTTTACTAGGTATCTATAATTGTACTCGAACTTCGACTTTGAAAAAATGCCTAAATCATGATGAGTTTGATATACTCTCTACTAGGTGTCTGTAGTTGTACTTAGGGTTGAACTTCGAATGAACAGCTTCATCTCGATAAACTAAGATGAAAACTCTCTCGTGAACTCCAACTTTGATATCAAAGTTGCCAAAATCTGGATGAGTTTGAAATGAAAACTCTCTAATTGGTTTCTGTAGTTCTAGTGAAGTTTGAAAACTTCAAACAAATCCCTAAACTTTGATAAATTGAGATGAAAACTCTCTCTACGAGGTATCTCTATCTCAACTTGAACTCCGACTTTGAAGAGATGCCTAAATCTCAATAAGTGTCAAGATGAAAACTCTCTAGTAGGTGTCTATAGTTCTAATTGGTGTTGTACTATGAATAGATGCCTAAACCTAAATAAATTGAGATCTACAAGTATCCCTAGCTCAACTTGAACTCGACTTTGAAGAGACATCTAAATCTCTAGTATGAGTGGTGGCAATGGGTTGAAGGTTTGAATTAGAGTTCGAATTGGTGCTGGCTTGTCAACATGAAAATAAACAACTTGTAATGTTCATTGGAAGCAACATTGTCATGGTTGCCAATGCCAATGGAGGTACAAATCTTTTTTATATGATTATTTTTTTTTATTTGTTAACATTCGTCTACTCAATCCTTGAGTATTTCATCATCCCTTGTCCTTTTAAGTCAATGTTTTCTTTTCCTTTTCTTTTTCAAATGATCGTTAATATGATGCATGTTTCTTTTTCTTTATATTGTCCTTGTTTTGATGATATCTTTAACGTGAGGAATTCTTCTTTTTTTTTTTTTTTTTTTTTATAATTTTCTTTTCATGTTTTGTTGAAGTTCTATAAAAAAATTGGATTATCTTTTTGTCCTTTTGAGAAGTTGATTTTTTTGGTTTTTGGCCTTTAGAATCATGATATAATTATTTTGATTTTGGTATAAATTGACTTGTATCGGTTTCCATTTCATTTATAAAATTTGATTATGGGTTTCTAAATTACTAAAATCTCTATCTATCGGATTAGGGAATTAGGGAATGCTGGAAATGTTTAGAGGAAAAGGGCTAGTATTTGATGGTGATTCTCTGAACAGGAGAAATTTGTGGGCATCTCTATTGCGTTTAGTTTCTTTTTAAAAGTTTTTCCCCTCTGTTTACTCATTTTTTATTGGGTTGGTTTAGGTATTGAGTTCTTTGCACTTTCTTTATGGTCTGTTTAATTCTTGGTTCTTCTTTCAAGTTGAATTCTTTTGAATTTTGGAAATATTGTGGGAAGAAAGTAACTTTCGTTTGCTGATTTTTCTTTCAACTGTATAGATTTCAATCTTTTTTTTATCCACCTTTTTACTAGTTTTATGTTACTTGGTAATACTTTTGATCAAACATGGTTTCTTGAATTGTTCTTTGAAATCTTTTTGGAATTCTTTCTTTTTCTTCCAATCTTGGTTCTATTTCATTTCTTTTTTAACTTTTTAATCATTCACCATCCTCTCATTAAGTCTTTAATCTCATCCTTTTCATCAACAAATCTATTTGTTTTCACTATTTTTTTTTTTTAATTAAGGAAATTACTTTGTAGAAAAACTCTGAGGAAATTACTTTGTAGAAAAATTACTTTGTACAAACAAAAACTTTTCATCAACAAATCTATTTGTTTTCACTATTTTTATTTCTGCATGGTCTTTTTGTTTGTTTTTCTTGAATATTTCTACAATTCTTTACTCAGTCCTTTCCCTTTTTTGCCTTTTTGTTCACTTTCGTTACAGAAAACCCACCAAGATTTGGGACCGCACAAATTCTGTAAGTTTTACGTGCATTCTTGACTTAGCTAGTAGCCATTTTGGTTGGCTTGTTATAAGGAAATGCCACTTTTGTATGGAATTTAACAAATGATACAGATTTTTGGTCCTTTACATTTAGATACCTGAAATCTTTGACATTCCCTATGCTTTCTCTGATTCACGATCAATTGTATTGGTGTAATGATATTCTTTTGTTTAACAAATTTCTACTCGTGCCATAAGAAATCTTCTGTCCTTCAGCACTAGCTCTTTAACATATAAATTAGAATATCATATTTTGTGTTCCATACATATGCTCTACTTCTTACCTTTTAACTTAGCATTTTCATCTCAGAATTCAGTGTTTGTTTATGCATTTTATTGCTTATTGGTACAAGTCTTCTAGAGTTTTGATTATGCTCTTCCTGTCTCATCCATCTCAGGATTGTGTAAAAGCACATGTATAAACACAACAAGATGCCCTAGATTTCCTCGAGAAACAGGTTTGCTTTATTATCCACTCTTCATTTGATGAAACTAAAATGCTAATTGGTAACGATTAGAGGATTATATCATGCAAGGATGAGTTTTTATCAAATTAAGGGGGTGTATGGTTGACCTCCTGTAGTAAAAATGAGTATCCAACAATGAAACTTCAGTACTAAAAATTTTAACCCACAATCAAGCTCCACCAAAATTTGAAATTTATCTAAACTAAGTCTACTCAGTTTCATATTAAATTTGTAAATTCAGTAGGTTCTAAAAGTATCATAAGTCCTTTTCCTTTTTTCTTTTCTTTCTAATCCTCAATAACTAGATGATACTAGGCCTGTAGTTGCATCAAGAGCTCATGTGGTTGAGGCCACCTAGATAAATATTCTCAAAGTTAATGATGACCAATGGCGGTCGAGGTATTATTGTTCTATTACTTTGATCTATTCTCAAACAATAGATACTCTTAAAGCAAGTATTTTACTTATTTTAGATTGAAAATAAAATCATTTTTTATAAGAATGTTTACCTCTTTTTTTGAAAATTTGTTGTTGTATTAGTGGATCCTATTGAATATTTATATAGTAAGAATATATAGTTGGTCTCACGTGATGTTAACTATTGTTGACTTTGATTAACTTTGTCCAAACTTAAAATCTATACCAACTAGAGTCTTTAGCTATAAAGGCTCCAGGAATATGCAAATTATTGCAGAACTCATTGAATAAGTTATGTGTTGGAGATTGATGGATGAGCTAACTATCAAGTTATTCAATCTTTAAACTTTTCTAGATGAATTCAGGCACAACTAATGGTTGCATGCTGACAGTGTCATCATATTACCTTATGACTTTTCCAAGAAAAAGCTGGAGGAAAAGTTACTAGATTAAAAAGAAAATGGAAGTAATCACTTAGGAAAACTCTAATCAAGCTGAATATATGTGGATGTATAGTTTGCTGTCAACAATAAAAGATAGCATTATCATATGCCTCACTACTATTGTTATTCTATTATTACTTAGTTGGGGTGATGCAGGATGACATTAGACAGTCATTATTATTTGAGTAATTACTATATTAGACTTTAGTTATCAAGTATTATTCTGATTTTATTTCCTATATGCTTTAGGTTTCTAGAAGACTTGCAGTTTCTAACTTGTTTTATGATTTTGTTATTGTTTAGTTTTATAATTATATTAGGTGTAGGTTTTCAGGATTCTAGTTAAAAGGTGGGCTTTGTGTAGATGGATGATAAGTTTAGAATATAATTATATTATTTATGCAGTATTAACAAAGCTAAGCTTTGCATTTTTTCCTTTTCCTGTTATCCATATCATAAGCACCATGGGGAGCCATCTGTGGTTCTTTGATACCATGATTATATAAAGTAATTAAATAGAAACTGAAAAATAATACAAAAATTTGTATGCAAACTGGACAGATGAAGTAAAGCCTTAGCTGCAGTTGAAATATTAAAAGCTCGTACCCCTCTTAAGCTGACCAAGTTTTTATAGCTTGACTGTAAGACTTTCCTTTATCGTTCATTCTTTGTCATAATCTTTCCCCTTCAGTGGATGACTCTTGGTTTGAACAATATAGTGCTATAATTTTTAAATTTTTTTTGCCCTTTTCTCTGTCAGTGTGCAATCCGCATTTAGACTTTATAATGTATGGTGATATGCTTAATTATGATACTGTAGAGGGAAATTCAGTTTGTTTACTCTTTGCATTTGAGTCTATGCAGGTCAAACAACTGCCATTTTCTTATACTCCAATAGTAAGGGGATTCTCTTTTGCTCTCTCTACATTTTCATTTCTTTTTTAGTATATTTTCCACTGTCCTTTTTCTTTTTATAAAAAGTGATATGAAAAAGCATGTCACATTCAGGAAAACAGAACTTGGAGTATCCTTGCAGACATATTTATTGCCAACATTCCGGTGAGAAAAGCTCCAAATGAATGGGTTACTTCACATGATCTGAATTTCATTTTAATATCCTTTCCTTCAGGTTCACAAGCAAAGTTTTCAATCAAATGCATTTATGTAGCTATAATGTTGAGACAAACTGATGGAAGCAATCCTGAATAAGGATGCAATGGATGACAAGGTATACTACGATAGAGGAAGAATAGTTACAGTATATATTGGTTCAATTCTTTCAGGGAGGAGAGTGGTTTATATGCCTAGCATTGCACCTATTAGGGCATCAATGGCAGTGGGTATGATTAATAAAGTTGCCAAGATTTATCCTTTAGTTCAATAATGTTTCCCAGTTATTCTACACCAATTAGAATCATTGCTTGAGCTAGAATCTCACAATCCTTTAGGAACTTCATGTTCTGAATCAGATAGTTGATGCTCAAGTTAAATAAGTGCAGCTAAGTCCAAAATTCTATTATTGTCAAACTTTCTAATAGCCCGTTATTTAGGACTTTGTGAGGAACAAACGATTGGAGCTTTCTGGCCAATTGTTGTTTTTGCTGTTTGAGGTAGCTGTTTCTGTACATATCCCAAGGTTCCTTCCATGTTTTGTCTATGATTGTTAGTGTCTGACCAAAATTTTCTTGTAGGATTTATTCAAGACAATGAATGATGAAGTTAGGAGGACAGTGGATGCGGTCCTAGCCAAGCCAAGCCGCTCAAGCTTTCTCAGGTATGTTCTAAGAGCTTTATTTATGAGTTAAAGGAGTTGAATTGTAGTGGTTCTTAGGATTTCCAGCATGCCTAATTCTCAGTCGTTGGTTCCTAAGCCTCTAGTAAACAGTAATACTTGGTTTCTGTCTGCAACAAACTTACATATTTTCTGTTTATGTATATAATTATAATAGTGCTTCAAGTGAAGAACACGTTGGGGAACTTTTATCTTATCTTAATTTTTTTACTAAATACGTTTTATTGACAATATAGTCTTCTGGGTGCATAGTGCTAGCAAAGGATACCACCTAAAAATTGATCATTTCAGTCCAAACATAACTCTGATGAAAATTAAAAGATTACACAACATATGGTTCTATGTGGTGGCTACATATTTGGCTTCAAGGGTTTTCCATTATAATATGAATATATTATATTTTTTGACAAAATGAACTGATTGAGATTTCTTTCATAATGAAATAGGATGCTTTTCTTAAATTTGTTTCGAAAAATATTTTTATACTTCCTTCTTTTCATAAGAAAAAAAAATTTACAAATTAATCGTGACAATTTCTTATTACTCTACCTATTAACACTTTGAATTACCTAACAATAGTATTTCATTTAATCTTTCTCATTTCATTTACAACTACTATTTTTTAATCATTCACCATCCTCACATTAATTCTTTAATCTTATCTTTTTCATCAACAAATCTATTTGTTTTCACTATTTTTTTTTTTAATTAAGGAAATTACTTTGTTGAAAAACTCTGGGTCTATTTTTATTTCTGCATGGTCTTTTTGTTTGTTTTTCTTGAATCTTTCTACAATTCTTCACTCAGTCCTTTGCCTTTTTTGTTCACTTTCTTTATATAAAACCCACCAAGATTTGGGACCGCACAAATTCTATAAGTTTTACATGCATTCCTGACTTTTTTTTTTTCGATTGATTTTTCAAATAGATCCATGTTTGTGGAAGATGCATGGACTGTAGTTGACTGTTGTAGTGTATATTTTCTTTCTTTCATTCTCGAATTGAATTCAATTATATGGATTCTAATGGAGTTTTATGTTGCTTAATAATGGTTTTTTGATAATGTTTATATTGTGGAATGGATTTGTTTTTAATCAAGAATGGGTTTCGTGATTACGTCATTGGGTAGAGAAATTTTTTCTAAAAGAACCGTGTTGTTTGTTCCAGAATTATTTATGCTGTGAATTTGCATTTTTAAGTAAAACTTTTTAATTGAATTTTGTCCTCATTTAAAAACAAGTTTTTAGTGTCTTATCCATCATCAAATGGCATAATTAAAAATTCTAAGAAAAATGAATTTTAGTCTCTTTTGGTTAATTATCTTTCATCAATGATCATCTAATATTTTCTCTGTTTATCAATAACACATTTCTCTTGATGCAGATTGGAAGTAATAGGAGCTCCTAAGGGAAGAGTATTCTTATAGAACATCATGAACTTGGGCTTATTCTTTACAAGTCCATGGCTTCCCACTACTGCATAATTGACTTAAGTTCTTTACATTTGATGTTTCACTTATTGGATCATTTATTTTGGAGTTTACCTTTTGCTAGGGCCTCTTTTGTCTAGTGATTGTGCTGTTAAGTTTCTAACATTTTAGTTGATGATTTCTATGCATGATCTAGGGTTTATTTATTTGGTGGTTATGGTACTAAGTGTTTGGAATATGTCTGTATTTTTAGTCAAAAATATTGGGCAAATTCCACTACATGCCACAATAATTATTAAGAGAAAGAATTTCCACTACAAGCCACAATATCAAGTCCTCTTTATTCTTTTGTGTTTTGCACCTATTTGACCTTTGTTTCTTTCGGCGTGCAATTCAGGTTTGTAGTCTTGTTTGTTTCTCAAATGTACTTGGCTTTTATCATATTTGTCTTGCATTAGCTTTAATGTGGTCTTGAGTTTTCCTGGCTCTATTCCTCTAGTTCTGCTGATCCATTTCTTCAGTAATTAATGTGATTGGTGTTTACTTGGATTAATTCACTGTTAATGCTTTAAAAAGCAAACAGAGAATAATTATAATTCAACATCTAATCCAAGGGTGTTGAGCGGACAGTTACTAATTGGTGTTTGACAACCAGACAACCCAAGGAGATCTTTTCTAAATGTATTCTAATTCTCTTGCATGGAAAATAAATATTATAATTTACTGATTCTATGAATATAATTACTTCTGTTTCAGCAAGCATGCATCCATCACTGTCTGCAATAATTCTTTTATTTTCTTTTAGCTTTCTCTTTGTAACTTGTTTTCATATAGTATAATTCAATTCCTCCCACAATATTGGTTAGAGAAAAGCATTGTCGTTTGTTCTTTGTTTACATTGCGAATATGTGGTTGAGTGTCTGTGTGTCTAACTAACACATTATCTTCATTCTTTCTTTTTTATGGTCACTGCATTGCAACAAAATTTTTAGACAGTACTTGGAAATTCTATTATAAGGTACATTTGTTGCTTATCAATATACTTTCATCACGTAGATTTCCTTTAATAGTTCTTCCATTATATTTATTCTATTTTATTTTTTTGATAAGACTAAGAGTTTTGGCCTTTGGGAACAGTTTGAACACTGATGAGAGGGATTCATGTAGAACATTCATGAAGGTTCTAAATCTTTAAGTTTACTTAAAAGTGATAATTAATGTTGTCAAATTATTTCTAGTTATTATGCAAAGGTTTGATCTTTAATTTTTGTTGTTAAACTTTCATTGAGCTATTTTTGTCTATTCTTTGTTTCCTTTGTTTTCTTTAGCTTTACTTCTCGTAGCTTTCCTGGAGAGCTCTTGCCCATTATTAATTTTTAATATTTTCTCCACAGTTTGATTCTTTTTTTGTCTTTTCACAATATCTTTTTCCTTACTCTTGTTGCGCCTCTTCATTGTCTTTGGCACTGAACCAGAAATTTTCAGCCAGTTCTTTACATTCTTTTGTAAGCAGTTCATCTATTGGTATGTCTATATATCGATATCAAGATAAGTCATAAATTACCATAATTAATATGTTTAATTCCCTAGGTGTTGAGAGAATTTTTTGGTTGCAGGTAATACAACTTCTTAATTTATGATTGATGCAAATTTTCCTCACTGTTTCCCTTCTACAGGTGTTCCAACTTTGAGACTAAGGCTGTTTTCCTTCTAGAAGTGTTGCTTAAGATGGTGCTACAGTTTTGGGTGATGTTTTTTTTTTTTTTTTTTTTTTTTTGTCTTTCTATATTTTGTCCTTTTTATATTTTTGCAAATGCCCATACAGGTACAAAACACAATTGCAAAAAGATCGGGCATTCAATTCAACTAAATCTACGATTCACTTATCAAGACACCCTTTGTGGTCATGAGTAAGTGAACATGTTTTTATTTGCCAAAACATGACTTAATAGTTTAAAATTATTCTTCTTTTCGATATTTAAATTTTGAATTTTATTGAATGACTAATATATCCATTTCAAAGAGTTGATGCTCAGTTTGAGTTTTTGAAGCATATATTTCTGAGTTGCATTTCAAATCAATGCTCCTTTTTTTTAGTCATAACTTCATATCTTGGAAAATCTTTACATGCTTTGCAGATGGTATTTGAAAAGCTTAATTTGTTCATTTTAGTATTTAAAATCAGTCACTAACAAATCTCCTCAATTTGGAAAAAATAAGGAAGTGTCGATTTAAGAAAAAATTACTCTCATTGTATTAGAAAGCTAATATTTTTTTCAGCATGGAGAATATGCATGGTGCATTAGAAAAAAAAAAAGAAGTCTCGGATTGGCTCTTATGGAACACCCCTTTCTGTGGGGTGTGTGTATTGATGAATAGGATATATAAAAAGCACAACATGTACAAGAAGACTATGTCAGTGGAGTTTTCATTGAGCTCTTGGTATTCTCTATGGAATTTTTCTGAGTGTTTCTTTTGGTATTCTCCTTGTATATTCTCTTGGTATTGGTATGCTCTTGGTATTCTCTTGTTCTTGGAGCATTAATACTGTCCTTGTGTATTTTCTTGGTATTGGTATCTCTTGGCATTCTCTTGCACTTGCAGTATTTGTATTCTCCTGCTAGATTTTCGTAGTGGAAAATTCTCTGTTGGTATTCTTGCAGTATTTTATTTCAAACTGAACACATTTTTGCGGAGTACTTTCTCTTATGGATATTCTTATGGAGAAGCCTGCAACATTTGAATCTTATCCTTTACTTTGTTTGGTGCTCATCTACTGTTTTTGTTCTTTTTATCTAATCTAATCAGTATGTTCCTTGTTAAGTTAGTGCATTATGCAATGTGTGTGTTATCTTTAGGAGATGAAATTATGTATAACTCAGTATGTTTGTTGCTTCTGTTGTTATAATGTTTTTGTAGAGGTTTCTTAAATCAAAGGTTTGTCATGATGTCATCTCTACTTCCAGTACTAATTGGTAATTGGTGAATTGATGTATGTTTTTTAAAATTGTCTCAAAGTTTTACACGTTGTGTTCCATTGGTGTCACAATGCAGGTTTCTTAGCCCACTTTCTGTTGTTTCTTTAATAACGTTTGTTGTCCTTTGCCTTTTTGAACAGGGATTTCCGTGGTAAGAGGAAAGCTCTCTACAAGGATAGAGCCAAAAAGTTTGCCTATAGATATTCTCTTAATGTTCTTGTTTTGGTATCCTTAACCCGAGGAATTCAATCATTTTCTTTTATAGGAAAGCTTAGGATTGAAAAGTTGCAGATAACTTTAGCTGATTGAAAATGAAAGGTAGGTAGTCATACTTTAACCAGGTAAGATTAACTCAAATGATAAATAAGTATTTTACTAAGTTACTGATACAAAATGATTTGAATTTCTTTTTCAGTTTTCTTTTATGGTATGTGATACTATAACGAATAACATCTAAAAATAATTCTCTTATGCTTTCGATTTTGGCTTTGTAGATACCACAATTTATACACCGCAAAGTCAAACATAATAAGTTTTTCCTCTTTATGATTCCAAATCTAGCTTTTGTTTTGTGTTTGTTATTGTTTTCTGGATGCAATTTGTGACTGTTCGATGTTGCTTTTGACAACTCGTCCAATGTAGGAATTATGGGTTATTGAGGCGTACCCTGGCTTGCTGCTGTTGGATTTATATCGCATGCTAGTTGTATTTTATGGAAGACACTTCATTGTTGCAGTGTTTTAATTTGCTTGGGTTATCAACAAAATGTTTCTCATGATGTTGTTTTCATAACAAAGCGACATTACTAAAGTAGCATCATCACTGTGCATTCCTTTCATTTTTTACTCCTTAAATATTGATTTTTGCTTTTATAATGATATAGAATTTTCTCTTTTTTTCAGGTAGAATTTTTCTATGTGGAGTATGAAATTTTCCTCATTAATTGCTATTTCGAATCAACTAAGGTATTTATTTGTATGCATGCAGCCTTCTTGCTTCTGGATGTGAAATATCAAGTTCCATGCTTAACATGATTAACTGAATTTTTGAAGCTATATAGCCTTTTAATTGCCATATCTTACCTTCTTTTCCAGTCTTTGCATTATAATTTTATTCAAGAAGAAATAATAGAACCTGAGGTTTATGGCATGATACTTTTTTATATATATTTTTTGTCATTATCTTTGAGTGCTTGTCTATCATCAGTGAGGGATCAAGTTGCTTCTGGCAGCTAAATTTTTTGCTGATGGCATCAAACATCTGTAAAAGATTCATTGCAAAGTTTGACTTTGGAATCTGTTATGTTTTATGTGAAAACTATACTAACAGAGAATGTTCAATTTTGATTGTTTGACTCCTAATCAAGTAGATATTGTCGGTGTATTCTCAAAGGAAGAGATCGTGTCATGTATTCCACCCATCAACTGCTGCTGATTTTCAACATAAACACGTAAGAGGCGAAAATTTCAATTATAATTTCTAATTAATATTTTGCAGAACTTTTCAATTTATCAAGTGGTTTTTGAAGGACACTGATGAGAAAGCATTGTGCTTATATTGCTACAGTTTTTATCGTTTGAAGGAATTAACCTTTAGGATGAGCATAAATCGCAATCAATTGGTCTATGTGCTAACTTTTACCTTATGTGAAGTGAATTAATTAAACTGTCCTTATGTTCTTGCTTTCTTTGCAGGTTTGCAATCCTCTTGTAAGTGTATATGAAGGTCATAGGATGCCTAAGGAAACTAAGGACTATACTAAAAGCTTTCCATAGTGATTAAAATTTACTTCTCTCTGTTAGCTTAAACTTTTAGCAAATCGGGTAATTTAAAATGGTTCCGAAGTAGAAGGTCCTGATTTTGACATAGCATAAGTTTATGTGGGCAATAGTATTTGATGAAATTGCTCCTAAAGTTTTTTTCCTAGTGAAATGTAGACAGCTATTGGAAGCAAATGGTATGTGATATTATGAAGTCATATGCTTATAACTTTGGACGGTACCTAATCTGGATCACTGTGTGTGCTCAAGCTTCATGTTTGCCTTTTTATATATCCATCTAGTTGTCTTTGTGAACAATTAGTTTCATCAGGGTAAGGTTTTTTATGAAATTGAGCATTATACATCTCAATATTTAATCTACTTCATGTTGCATTATTTCTGATTTACTAGGTCTTGGTCTTAGATAAAATGCATGCTCGAGGTACTGCTCCACAGGCAATGATTACCAGGCAGCCCACTGAAGGAAGAAGTAGAAATAGAGGTACGAAGTTCCTCAACTGATATGCTGTATTATCTTTCACTATTACTTGTTGATGTATGTAACATTTCTTCAATTCTCTAGGAGTAAGGGGAGGAGAAATGGAACGAGATTGTCTAATTGCTTATGGAGCTAGTATGTTGATATACAAACGCCTTATGGAATCTAGTGATTCATTTGAAGTTCAGGTTTGTCTTGTGTTTCAGTATGAGAAAATTCAACATAGCTATGAATTTTTGCTGAAAATTAAGGATTTATTTGAATAATATATTGAGAGTCAACTTAGCTAGGAGTCTTTATTAACTGAATTTTTGAAGCTATATAGCCTTTTAATTGCCATATCTTACCTTCTTTTCCAGTCTTTGCATTATAATTTTATTCAAGAAGAAATTATAGAACCTGAGGTTTATGGCATGAGATTTTTTATATTTTTTTATTTTATATAAATATTTTGTCATTATGCTTGTCTATCATCAGTGGGGGATCAAGTTGCTTCTGACAGCTAAAATTTTTGCTAATGGCATCAAATGTCTGTAAAAGATTCATTGCAAAGTTTGACATTGGAATTTGTTGTGTTTTATGTGAAAACTATACTAACGAGTGAATGCTCAATTTTGATTATTTGACTTTTAATAAAGTAGATATTGTGAGAGAGTATTCTCAAAGGAAGAGATGTGTTATGTATTCCACCCATCAACTGGGGCTGGTTTTCAACATAAACAAGTAAGAGGCGAAAATTTCAATTATAATGTCTAATTAATATTTTGCAGAACTTTTCAATTTATCAAGTGGTTTTTGAAGGACACTGATGAGAAAGCATTATGCTTATACTGCTACAGTTTTATCTTTTGAAGGAATTAACCTTTAGGATGAGCAGAAATGGCAAATCATTGGTCCATGTCCTAACTTTTTCCTTATGGAATTAATTTAACTGTCTTCATGTTCTTGCTTTCTTTGCAGGTTTGCAATCCTCTTGTAAGTGTATACAAAGGTCAAAGGATGCCTAAGGAAACTAGGAGTATACTAATAGACGTTTTGGAAACCTTATCAGGTAAGCAACTGGTTTCAGTATGAGGAAATTCAACATTGCTAAGAATTTATACTGAAAATCAAGGATTTAGTTGAATAATAAATTGAGAGTCAACTTAGCTAGGCGTCTTTATTTCTTTTATCACAATGAAATTTGCATTTGCAATCCTTGATTTGATTTACCTTTAGTTGTTGAATCTTGTGATGACAACAAATTCTGAATATATTATTATTGCTCTATAGAATTTTATACCATGTTTCAAGATTTTGTGCTGATAAATATTGCTAAACTTGGCCTCTTGGATTATGATGTTGTGTTGGATCATTTTGAAATCAGGGCACTGGGTAGGTTTAATGCTATTCTGCAGTTACTGTACCTTAGGTCACAGGGGTTAGTGCTTAGAGCATATGGCTTAAGGTGTAGGACTTAGTGCATTAGTTGTAGGGTTTAAGGTATACACTTTAGAGTTTACGGTTTGTAGGATCAAAGAATACCCAAAACACACAAACACACTTTTCTGGGTAACTCAGAATGAATACATTCTGCATTTATTTTGGAGCATACCTTTTGTCTATGTGCTGTCTATTATGAGTGATTGTGCAACTGGTTATTGATTTTCTAACATTTTAGCTGATGATTTCTATTCATGATCTAAGTTGATCTGTTTGGTGGTTATGATACTAAGTATTTGCAATATGTCTGCATTCTTAGTAAAAAGTATTGAGCAATTTCCACTACAAGCCACAATATGTCTGGTGGTTATGGTTATGTTGTTAAATTATTTCTAGTTATTATGCAAATGTTTGATCCTTGATTTTTGTTGTCAAACCTACTTTTAGCTATTTTCATCTATTTTTTTCTCCTTTGTTTTTATTAGTTATACTTCTCATAGCTATCCTGGAGAGTTCTTCCTCATTATTGATCTTTAAGATTTTCTTTAGATTTTGATTCTTTCTTTGTCTTTTAACATTATCTTTTTCCTTACTGCCCATCCCCTTCATTCTATTAGGCACTTAACCAGAAATTTTCAGCCAGTTCTTGGCATTCTTTTGTAAGAAGTTCATCTGAACATATCAATATATCAATACAAAATAAGTTATAAATTGTAATTATTATTATATTTAAGTCCCTAGATGTTTAGAGAAATTATTAGTTGCAAGTAATACAACTCCTTAATTGATGATTGATGCAAATATTTCTCATTGTTTTCCTTCTACAGGTGTTGCTTAAGATTCTGCTACAGTTTTGGGTAATGCTTCTTTTTTGTCTTTCTATATTTTGTTCCTTTCTATATTTTCACTAATAGCCATACAGGGACAAAAACACACAATTGCAAAAAGATCAAGTAGTTAAACTAAATCCACAATTTGCTTATGCTGACACCCTCTATTGTCATGAGTATGTCTAATTGTTTTTATTTACCAAAGCAGGACTTACTAGTTTAAAATTATTCTTCATTTTTATTTTTAAATCTTCAATTTTATTGGATGACTAATATTTTCCATTTCAGATAGTTGAAGTTTTTAAGGTTTAGGGTATATGGTTTAGGGCATAAGATTTAGGTAAAAACTCTATTTATTAGGTTTCTCTAACTATATTGGAACTCAAACGCTTGAACAAATGCCTAAATCTCGATGAATATTTGGGATGAAAATTTTATGGTATCTCTTGCTCTATTAGAACTCAAATTTCGAAAATACTCATATGCATGGATGACTATCAAGGTGAAAACTCTCTTTACTAGCTTCGACTTTGAAAAAATGCCTAAATCATGATGAGTTTGATATGCTCTCTACTAGGTGTCTGTAGTTGTACTTAGGGTTGAACTTGGAATGAACAACTTCATCTCGATAAACTAAGATGAAAACTCTCTCGTGAACTCCAACTTTGATATCAAAGTTGCCAAAATCTTGATGAGTTTGAAATGAAAACTCTCTAATAGGTTAGGTTTCTGTAGTTCTACTGAAGTTTGAGAACTTCAAACAAATCCCTAAACTTTGATAAGTTGAGATGAAAAAAGTCTTTGCGAGGTATCTCTATCTCAACTTGAACTCCGACTTTGAAGAGATGCCTAAATCTCAATAAGTGTCAAGATGAAAACTCTCTAGTAGGTGTCTATAGTTCTACTTAGTGTTGTACCTTGAATAGATGCCTAAACCTCGATAAATTGAGATCTACAAGTATCCCTAGCTCAACTTGAACTTTGACTTTGAAGAGACATCTACAAGTATGAGTGGTGGCAATGGGTTGAAGGTTTGAATCAGAGTTCGAATTGGTGCTGGCTTGTCACCATGAAAATAAACAACTTGTAATGTTCATTGGAAGCAACATCATCGTGGTTGCCAATGCCAATGGAGGTACAAATCTTTTTTTATATGATTACTTTTTTTTATTTGTTAACATTCGTCTACTCAATCCTTGAGTATTTCATCATCCCTTGTCCTTTTAAGTCAATATTTTCTTTTCCTTTTCTTTTTCAAATGATCTTAATATGATGCATGTTTCTTTTTCTTTATATTGTCCTTGTGTTGATGATATCTTTTACGTGAGGAATTCTTCTTCTTTTTTTTCTTTTTTTTTTTTAAATTTTCTTTTCATGTTTTTTTGAAGTTCTATAAAAAAATGTGATTATCTTTATGTGCTTTTGAGAAGTTGATTTTTTCGTTTTTGGCCTTTCTAGTGTCTGCAGATAGTTTGACAATGAGCATATAACAAAAATGATATGAATTATAAACAATTATGAATTCACCTATTCTGTTGTGGAATCTTTAGCAAAGGCTGTGGGGAAGATTTTGAATCACACTGATGCAATTTATATTTAGTGATAGGGGGCAATAACTAGGATTATTTCCTGGTTATGTGCAGTTACGAGGGGTTTCAAAAGCAATTCCTAGTCTACGTGCACAATAGCTACAACTATTTCATGGCATAAAAGATATATTATATGCGAACATTTTATAAACTTACCACTTGTTTACAGCACATTTCATTATAGCTTTGTGTTTGGTGTAGTCTTCTTATATATATATCATATGTTCTCTTCTTTCCGTGTTCATGATTCTAGGTACTATTATCCCATTAACAAGAGATTTAAAGTAAAAAGTTTTGTGCTTCCATTTCTTGTCGGTTGCCCTTCTTGCTTATGGAATTTCTTGGATCTTTTCTGTGAGCTGTCTCGTTCTCAGATCAGAGTTTGTTTATTAATGTGACTTCTACTGTTGAGTTAGCGTGCTCGAGGGGTTGCCCCAAATATTCCAGATATCTATTAATGAATGATTTGAGTTCGATACGATGGATGTTGTGGTCATTGTCATGCTATTTATAATATTTTCTATTTTGTGATTAAATTTAACCCCTCTTTGTCATCTTAAGCTTTTAAATGAGGAAAAAATGTAACATGGTATCATTATAGTGTTTGATTCTTGACTCCACCTTGTTTGTATTTTATTGTCCACATGTTAGGCCTCTTATTAAATGTTTGTGTGTTCTGCTCCCATATGTGAGGGGCAGGTTAAGTGATTAAATTCAACTCCTTTATATCAGCTTACGTTTTTAGATGAAGTAGAAATTCAACAATATGATTTATGAAGGTGGTGTTGTAAATGAATTATTATAATTATTATTATTTTTGCAAAGCTAAATAATATTAAACAAGCTTCTTTGTTGTCTTCCATATGGCTATGAAGTTGGTTTTATTACTTCAAAGTTTTGTAACTTTTGCTCTTCTGTTACGCTTTGCATATATCACATTACAATACACAAATCAGCTCATCTTTTAGCATTTTGCTCTATGAGTAGTGTTGTTTGTTTTCTTGCATAAATGGTTTGTACATTCATTTTCTTTTTGCCTTTTTATGCATTTAATTGGGCTTTGTTTTAGGTATAGGAGTTTCAATATTAGTTACTTATAGCCTTTTCAATATTATTTTTCTGGGTCAATGGCAACCTCATGGGATGGATTGACTATTTTGTTTCTGAAACTTTTGGAGAAGGCTTATACAACTCTTGCAAGGAAGTAAAGATTGGAACAATAAATGCAAGGGAAATGGATTTTGTTGGTGCAGGTGCTCAAAATTTTAAAGGTAAAATTTTAATAAGTTAATGGCTTATTCTGCGAGTCACTCAGTATTCTCTATCTTTTTAGTCGCTCAAATAAGTGAAAATCCATACAGAACAGTAATTGTCAAATATGAGTTTAATGCATGCTAGTCATTCTCATAGGTACAACTATATTTACTCTTCTTATGGTGTTCTTATATTTGGACTGATCTGTTCTATTTTTATATTCGCAGAGTGGTTTAGTTTTATTGGTCAGAACCTGGTTTCCCTGTTTCACCTTATGCCATTGATTTTAGGCTAAGTACTCCATATTCATCTGAGGTGGAGCTTATGAATGTGTCGTCCTATGCTTGTAGTGACACATTACAAGCATAGGAGAGATACTTGCTCTATAAAGCTAGGGTCATTACGGGTTGGATTCTCAGATATCTCCATCTGCCTTTTTGTTTGATTCATTATTTTATTTTTAAATCTAATGCTGGGTCTGCTTTTTAATAACTTGAATCAAGTTTTTGAGTATCTAATTGTCAATTTTGATGAGTTGCTGGCATGAATTTTGTTGCCTCTAGGTTGAATGCATTGACTTTGCGATGACCATTTTGTATGCTCTTTGCTTATTGTCTTTTTTTAGCTGGTTATTGTTTAATCGAAGAAGTAGAAGTAGGATACAGGGTGCAAATGAACCTTTACTGAATGAGACTGATGAAGTTGGAGACAATTATGACAACCTTAACACGGATGAAGTAAGATGTAGTTTAAATTTGTGACTCACTCTTCTACTGTATCAGCTTTTGGATTAATTTTTGCCTATTTAGTATGATAGTTTTAGTCTTTTATATGAATTCTTTATGACACAAGTATAATGTCAATTTTTTTTCCTCTTTTTTTGAAGAATGGTTTTACTTGATTATTTACATAACAAGGATTTGCATTTCCTGTTTTCCGTGTGCTTTGAAGATTAATATTATTTTTAGGCATCAAAGTTCTTCTCTTTAGCTCTGCAATGCTATTCTATCATGTTATTTTGAAGAACTTCTAGTAATTATTATTTTTTTTTTGGACAAATTTAATTACTATATCATATCTTTTATCCAATAATAACATCTAGCCTAAATAAAAAAATAAAAAAAAAACATCTAGCCTAACAAAGGTCTTTATTACCCTTAACCTGCCTACATTCTATGGTTTACTATCCACTATGTTTTAAGCTTATTTGATGTTTATTTTATTTTATAATTTGAAGGGAGTGATTTGAAGATATTGGTTTTTTGTTACTTTGTCTATTATCAGTAACGGGCTATGTATCCATTGGTTTGATGTTATGCATGTCCTGAAATATATATATATATTTTTTTTTTTTTTTTGGCTTTCTAGTGCATTACGAATGATCATGCTGCATTGAACATAGGTTGTTTCCATAACGTTTTTATGACCTGTATGATATTGTGGCTATGTTAGGGTCAGAAAATGAATCCTCAAATAGGGAACGACATCCAATTCTCTTCCATTCAAACACACATGGCCTGCTTGTTTATGTTTTTCCCTAAATTTCGAGCTTCTTTGCAGTCGGTTGATTGATGCTCACACAGAGCATCTCGATAGAGGTTGTGAGTGAAACCAGAGTTTTCCATTGAAAGCAAATTTCAGGTGACGGCTCTATATATCAATTGTCGAGGTTGCAATATGTTTGAGATTGATATAGACCGTGCTTTCTTATGCTATAAGGGTGACTTAATTTTTTGGAGTATTGCTTCTTTACATGATAAATATCTCTCCAATGACTCTCAGGTGTGAAGTGGACATGTCTAGTACGTTTCTCTCTCTTTTCTTTGGTTTAAAATATTGTCCTAATGGAAATTATCTCAAATTTTGTGATGCTATATAACATGCTTCCCCAGATATCAAAATAATCTCAAACTGTGATGGATCTTTTAAAACCTTTGGAGGACCCTTCAGATTTTTATGATTTTTAGTAAGTGCCTCTTTTTCTTACCCCTCCAGACTGCATGTTTTTGTGGTGCTTTACATCTTACTCTAAGCTTCTGTGGGTAGAATTGTGAAAGTGCAAACAAAGTGTTTTCTTTGGCAGGCAAGTTTGATCATAGGCCTCGCGTATATATTTTAGTTAATTTAGAAGGATTCATCCTAAATTCTATTGGATAATATGCAGGCCTTTGTAAGTGAGTATGTTGTGACTGGTATGAATGCTGGTATGGGTAGTCTATTATCAGCATTAGCTGAAGCTGGTTTCCTTATTGGCCTGGAAAGAAACAGGTAGCTTTTTCATTCTTGAAAGTTCATCACGATTCCTGGACTAATCATATTTAACTCTTTATTCTGATCAATTAATGAAGTATAATGGATTTTCTACTCAGTCAATGCAACAACTTGGTAGAAAGGCAAGTTATGCACCTTATTTGTAAATGCCCATGACAAGAGGTAAAGTAGATTTCTCTTGCTGCTATGACCAAATTTTGGACTTGTAGCAGTGTTGTAAACTGAAATATTCTTCTGATTCTTTAGAGAATCCAATGGTGCAAGTCTTCTCAATTCTACACTTCTAGCTCATCCCTCAAATTCCCTTGTTGCATCTGCTATTTCTTGGAAAAATTCAGCAAATAACAAGGACTACTTGAGAATAAAGGTACAAGTATTCTCATCCACTAGACCTAAAATGTATACTAATTCTATTTTATTTTGATAGTACTTAGAGAAATTTTAGATACAGGGCTTTCATTGCAAGAGCCGAGAGGAGATGCTCCCTATTCATTCATTCTTTTTCTTTTCTTTTCTTCTTGTTCTTTTTTCTCTTAGTAAAAAAGCCAGCATCTCTCTGAATTCCTACACTTGACAAATGATTGGCCGACCATTCTTCTAAGAGTCATCTGAGACGAATGCATGAAATTTTAAGCGAACTGCATTTTCTTCTTTTTTGTTTTTTGGGATTTTCTTTTTTTGTAGCTCTTGTTTTTATTTTATTTTTCTCTGTTTTGTTTCTTATAATTTTGGGTTGAAAAAATGCAGTGAGTTCTTATTTTTTTTTTTTTTCCTTGTGTTTTTCTTTTTGGGTTCTCTTTTTTGTAGTCTTGCTTTTCTTTTCTTTTTTATTTTTGTTTCTTTAATTCTGGGTTGAAAAAATGTAGTTACATGTGTTTCTTCATTTTTTACCCTCTATTTTTCTACCTGGGTTTTCTTTTCTTTTTATTTTCTTTTTTTGAAAAAAAAAAATTCGATTCAAAAATACCCTCGGTTCTTAATAATGTGGATTGATTTTTTTTTATTTTTCTTTTCTCTTGTTCTTGCTTGTGTTTTCTTTTCATTTTGGTTTCTTTAAATTTTAGATTGAAAAAATGCAGTGAGTTATTTCTTGGTGTTTTTTTCTTTGTTTTTCGCTTAGGTTTTCTTTTCTGTAGGTAGTTTTTGCTTTTCTTTTCATTCTTGTTTCTTTAAATTTTGTGCTTAAAAATATCATGGACTCGATTATTGTGTTTCTCGATTTTTTTTTTCCTTCTTTGTTTTGCTGCTGAGGTTTTCTTTGTGTAGTTCTTACTTTTCTTTTCTTTTCTTTTCATTTTTGTTTCTTTAAATTTTGGTTTAAAATTGCCCTTGATTCTTAATTAATGTGTTTTTGATTTTTCTTTTCTTCGCTGTTTTACTGCCAAGGTTTTCTTTTCTTTTTATTTTAGTCTTTTTTTTTAAAAAAAATTGGATTAAAAAATGCTCTTGATTCTTGATTAATGAGTTTTTGATTTTTTTTTTCTCTATTTATCTTTTCCATCGTTCTTGTTTGTCTTTTCTTTAAATTATGGGTTGAAAAAATGTATTACTGTGTTTTTCTTTGTTTTTTGCTTAGGTTTTCTTTTCTGTAGGTAGTTCTTGCTTTTCATTTTCATTTCTTTAAATTTCAAGTTGAAAATGCTCTAGGTTCTTGATTAATGTGTTTATTGATTTTTTTTTCTTCTCTATTTTTCTGCCAAGGTTTTCTTTTTTTTTTTTTTTTTTTTTTTTTTTTAAAAAATATGGGTTAAAAAATGCCCTTGGTTCTTGATTTTTTTAAAAAAATTATGGGTTGAAAAATGCTGTAAGATCTTGAGTTACTATGTTTCTTTAGGTCTCTTTTTAGTTTTTCTTTTGGTGGTTGTTGGGGGATAAGATAGTTTTTTTTTTTTTTTTTCTCTCCCTTTAATTCTTTCTTTTCTTGGTCCAAGAGTTCTAAGATTTTTTGCAGTGAATATATCATTGATTCTCGCTTTTGATCTTGGTGTATGTTAATCTTTGTTGTTGTTTGTGTGGAGGGTGGTTTGGAGTCTTTTGTGATTATTATGAGAATTTTATGATTTTTTTCAATCTAATATTTAGTGTTTATGTTCATGTGTGAAGGGTGATATGAACTTTTCTTTTTCCGTCCATGGCTTTTTGTGATTTAATTTGACCTCAAATTTCATTCATCCATGGAGAGGGTGATTGACATTAATTTGACCTTAGATTTCATCTATTTGTTTGCATTTGTTCTTTGAGTTACTACAACACCTCCCTTTTGATTAATTCTACTACCAAAGGGAGGTGATATGATCTGATGCTTGTTTATTTTCACAAGGTTCCTTAAAAAAAGGCATTTTCAGAAAAATATATATATAAAAAAAGGTCATTTGCATTCTCTACTCTTTCTATTTTATGTGCAGTGCCTCTCTTTTCCTCTTTCTTTGGATAAGTCCAAGTAGAACATCTTATTCAGTTCTTATTTCTCCAATTAGCCTAGTGCAATGGTACTCTTTTAATTTAATTTAATTCAATGCATAATATAGAGTTTTGCAAATCAATATGGGGTGCTGTTAAACAATATTCTTTACCTTGCCTTTTATCACGCAGCTGTTGGTAATATCCATTTGCATGTCAAGGGATCAATCTATCTATATATATCAACTATTTTTTAGTATGCAATGTTTATCCCATCAACCAACACGAACACATCAGCTGGAAAAGCCCATTTCTCCTGAGCACTGTCCTTCTCTTCTTTTCTTCAATTTTGATCAACTTCTGAACCTTCCGGTAAGCCTTCATGCTTGATACTGTGTTATAGGATAGTGTTTCCATATTCCTCTTCCCTGTCCATTTTATGATTGCATTTCTACATTCTCCGACTTGAGGCTTGTTACCTGCTTGTATTCACATATATATATATATTTTGTTTTTGCAAAATTTATTATCTTAATCCCAAAGTTTAGTTTCCAAATGTAACAACGAATCTTTGATTAATTCTTGTCACCTTAATTTTTGATTTTGAAGTTATCTTTCTTTCTTTTTTTGTTTCTTTTGTTTTTGTTTGCTTGATTGCAGATGAGCTTCACCAAGGATGATTCGATTCCTGAGGTGGGCACAACAGTGATAGAACACAAGCCTTTATCAGAAACTATTTTGGAGACAATTAATTGGGAAAGAAGGCATTTTCCCGCCTTTATGGGGTTTCCATATCCTCGAAATCGGAATCAAGGTTCCTATTATTATTATTATTTTGACGTTATTTCTAATCTCTTGATGTGAGTAGAAATTTTTAGGAGGCAAATTGCTGAACTGAAGAACAAAGGATCAAATAGTAAAATAATCATCTCAAGCTATTTGAATGGCGGGTAACCAATGCAAGGAGAAGCTTTGCAACTTAATCATAGAAATGCAATCTATTGGGGTGGACGTTATTATTGTTGCTCCTATTTTTCATTTCCTAACACATTGCCAGGTACTTCTTATGCCCTTTTTTCATTCAAAAGTGCAAGAATTTTTCAAAGCTTCAAATGTGAAGCAGACTTTAGAGATTTTCATCCTTCTTTTTCCTTTTCTTAGGGAAGGACGGAATGAGTGGAGATGGAGGGACGACGCTGGAATACACTCTTGCTTGGGTGGTTGCCGCTGTTTGTATTGTTATAGTTGCTATTTCACTTGGCCTCGAACGGCTTCTTCACTATACCGGAAAGGCTGTTCAGCATTTTCTTACTCCCTCCTTTATCCACTTTACTCTACTATTTTTTTGTGACCATTTTGAAATCTTTAGAGTTGAAAAAATGAGGGTAATGGATATTTAGGAGTGGAAGAAAAAGGGAAAGTTTGAAAAAGGTCTTTTACTTTTCTAGTGTTACTGATTGCTTCTTCATTTTTTCTATGTTGATTACAGTACCTGAAAAAGAAAAACTAAAAACCTCTCAATGAAGCTTTACAGAAAGTGAAAGAAGGTCGTTTTTAATCTGTTTTCTCTTTTAGCCTACTTTTGGGTTCTGATTTAAAATTAATCAATAATCGGTTTTGTATTTGTAGAACTACTAAAATTGTTTGTTTGTTTGATCTTGTGGTTGCAGAATTGATGCTTTTAGGTTTTATATCTTTGCTACTGTCTGTTTTACAAGATAGTATAGTCAAAATATGTGTGGCTGAAGATGTAGTGAGACACCTATTGCGGTGCTCGTTGCTAGAAGAATCTGCATCTCATGACGGAGCTGATGGGATGCCCAAGTCGGAGACACACTCTCAGCACTTGGCGGTTGTTGTTGGAGGAGTCTAATGGTGGTTACTGTTCTAAAAAAGTAATTACTCTCAGTTCTCGCCAATTTAATTTTCTGTTCATAGATTTATTACCTTGAAAAGATTTTTTACCTTCTCATGAAAGATTTGTGACTTAAGAATTTTGATCTTTTATTTAAATCTTTGGGAATTGTGTTAAATAATGTCTGAATTTATTCCATTGTATTTTCTAATAAGAATATTTGGTGCTCTTGAAATTTAATGTCTGGTTCAATATATGAAGTATTTGAGTTGAGATAGAAAATTGGGGATATGATTACTTTACTGTTTCTTGTTTTCTAGCATAAGGTTCCATTATTATTGCTTGAAGGCAATTCATCATCTTCACATCTTCATCTTTGTTCTAGCCATTGTACATGAAACATTTTCAGTTCTCAATGTTGTGTTTTTTGGAATGAAGGTAATTTTTCGCATTTATGGCATACTTACACTCCTTGTTCATTTTTGTTGATATTTCTTTTTATAATGATATAGATACATCAATGGAAGCATTGGGAGGATTCAATTATAAAAGATAATTATGACACTCAACAAGGTACATATTCTTCAAGTTTCTCCCTTATTTGAGATGAACCATCTTGTGTAAATGGTCATGGGTATATCATACTCTTTTTTCTTTTTTTGCAGCTTGAAACTTGAGCTTTCAATGATTATTTTTCTTGATTATGGTGTGTAGTGCTAAGAAACAAGGTCACTCATGTACATAACATGATTTTATCAAGAATCGATTTCTTGGTGTAGATAAACATTCTATCCTCTTAGGTTGGTTGGTAAGATAGATTTACCTTGTTATTTGTATCATTATTATTATTATGATTATGATTATTATTATTATTATTATCTATGTTGTTTTCCCAATATGATTCTTCTGATGGTTTAAAAATTGTTGTTTTCTTGAAAAATAAGAACTTCATCTAGTGGCTAGTTTTAATGCTTTTCATTGACTTTTATGTGTCTTTCCTTGCCCTGTTCTACTTTGGCCTATCATATTGCTAAGGGGGAGATTAGTTAAAAGAAAGACAAATGTTAAAATAGATTATCTTTTTGGTGGCTTATGGAAGTTCTGTTTTATCCCATATGGTTGATTATCTTTTATGGTTTTTACTATTTGAGGCTTCTGTGTTATTTCAGAATACGATGTCATTGGTTGGAGCTTTTTTGGAGAGAGAAATCAGAAATGAAATGAAGTATACTAACTGGAGCAGCTTTTCTGCCGACTCACTCTAAGGAAGACAAACAGATTAGATTAAAATCCATCCATACGTATTAATTTATAAGTTAAAATGCATGTATATTGCTTTCTTTTTTAATTTTGGAATGTGAATCTGTAATGTAACATCTTTTTACAGCAGGTTGTTTGTTCTTGATTTGAAACGGGCATGGATTGCAGTTGGACATGGTGGAGAAAGAATGAATCTATTTCAAGAACACTATTTGGTCAACTCGTGTCTTTTGTGATGACACTTATGAGTTCTAGTTCTTCACTCACTGCCAATTTGGGTAAAACTTCTTCTTTAATATATCTTTAGTTAATTTTGTGCATTGTCCTTAAATTTGATTATAAATTAATTAATAATGCCATATATGTATATATAGGTATGTAGGTGTCGATACACGGCTGACACTATCTTTCTTCTCTTACACTGCCTTGGCTCTGGTTTATGGAAGCATTTTAAGTTCCCATATAATGAATGGTTCACTGTTAATAAACAGCCGAGAATTACAATACTTGAAAAATTCTAACAATGTCGAGTTTGTTGTAGGTTGCTTTGTACTGGTATTTGCTCTTAGGTTTTGTTGTTGTCCATGGCAATTTTCTTAGTAAGATATAAATGGTTTTCATTATCTTTTGGTGGCTTATGGAAGAAGTTCTGTTTTCATTGTCAGGTATAGGGTTTAGGGTGTATTATAAAATTGCTAGTTTTAAGAATTCCTTAATTCTTGTTTTATGTCTTAAATCAACAAGATTTTTGGGATAAAGGGAGTTTAATATATTTTTTAGTTTTGGCTGTCTATCTATTATCTTTTTGCAGCCAACATGCTTACTGACATAGCTAATTTACTTTCTCTCACGAATGTCCTAATATCAGGATTCGATGGTCTTAGAAAGATTTGAAGTTCTATTTCATCTTTAGAGCACTGCAGTCCCCATGTTTCTGGTGTTTCCTTTTGGATGCATGATGTTTTGTGGGTGTTTACACCCTTTAGCCCATAGAGAGCCCATTGTATGAAGACTTCATTCGGGTTTTATGTCTTGCTCCCAATATTAGTTTTATCTACTGAACAAGAAACCTGCGGGATATATTTTGTTCGGCCCCATAATGCCAGTTTCTTTTCCCCAATTCAATCTTCATATGAGAGCCTCCCATTCCAGGTCTTTGATTCACCGAGCTACTTGGGGAAAGGCTGGAAAGAACACAGAAGATGCCCCAAAGATTTCAACTGGGGCCGACTTGTCTGCAATGTCCGGTTTAGTTGCTGCTAGGAGGAGCTTGTTGTGTGAGGAGCACAGAGACAAGTCTAGTACTTCTCAGCAGGAAGTTTCCAAGCTATATTCAAGGGTTCCCAGATCTTTCAAGGAAGTGTCAAATTCCATGACAAAACAAGATCAGATAACTCGTGTAGTTGAAGGCTCTTGCCAGAACGAGGGTGGAAGAGGTGGCAGCAATGATCCTGTTCTAGTAAGTATTCTAAAACATATTACCTGTTTGAACTATGACCTTCTGCACCATAACATTCCACATGCTTATATCTCACTGTCTTGTTTGTTTGATCTATTTATAGCTTGGTTATGGATCAAAAGGCAACAAAATTCACTACTCTGGTTTGTTTAACATGTGTGAAGATTCTAGTTTCATGCATAACCAAAACATTAATTTTGTCTCACAGAACTGGGCTTTCGCTCTTTTCTGTGCTCTATTACCTTAGGATTTATTATTATATATGATGTGTGCAGAAGTATATGTATTTTCTATTTTCAAGATAAGTTACATTTCACCTTTTCAGTGCATTTTAAATCTTCTTGACAATCTAATGGTCTTCCTTTTGCTCTTCAAATGATATCCTAGGCTGAAAGGATGTTTGTTTCAGGTTTCATGATCAATCACTCATCTTTGTTGAGTTGAAGTTTCTCTTGGGTTTGCTATTCTTAATGAAGTGATATTGAACATGACAAACTATGTCCAAACATAAATCTTTTTGTATTACGCAATTTCATTGCTATTTTGGAGTGGGGGCAAGGTTCTAGCTTTATTAGCCTTTTGGTTTGTTTAGCATTAATCTACGGATGCTCCACAATGACTAATCTCTAATTCTTCATCCATTGAATGATAGAGTAGTGCAATAAAATTTTTAACTTGATACCTTAGATAAGTGTTGTAATGTAAGTATAAATGTCTTTCCTTAGATGTGCTTGCCAGTGGGGCTGTGAAATGCAACAAGCCTTTTCTTCTAAAGTAAGAAGATTTTAGTTCAGTTCAGTGATTATACCAGATAATTCTGCAAGTTTTCGAAGTCATTTCGGTAATCTGAAGGCCAAGTCGACTTGGGAGATCTTATTGTTCTTCTCTTTATCTCTTGCCTAACCATTTTTATGGCATTTCATTCAAAATTATTTTTGGCTTTTATATTGCCTGCCAACGGCAATGTATCTCTAGAGTTGGTATTATTCATTCTAGGAAAAAAGCTTGGGAATGTGGTGTCATTTACCATATGCATGTTATAATATTTTGCTTCTTGTAGGAGATGTCCCTTCCCTATTTTGTTGATTCTTTGTAGGTATGGTTCTTTGTCTTTCCCGTTATAATCATTGGTTATAGTGATTGCTGCTTATAAGCATGTAAATGGCACTCATCTATTCCCGTTTTTTAAATTTTTATTTTTTGTTTTGTTTCAGTGGATTATCTTTTACTTTTCTATAGGGAATATAATACTAGACACCACTTTATGCTTTCCTAATTTACATGTTCGCTTGATTCGGTTCAATTATTTACATTTTTTATGGATGATTATATTTAGATCTCTGTAGTATGTCACTTTTTTATGGTGACATGATCATGAAGGAATAGATGAGTGCCATTTACATGCTGGGTAATCTTGTATTCTTGTTGTCTATTTCTCTTCTTCATTAGCCATTAATTTTTTGAAACTATTTGCTAAATAATACCTAAGCTATGGACGTGCTTGGTTACCTTTGGTACTATCATTCAATTTGATTTTCTTCCTGATTCACAGATTCTGCAATGCCTCTCTATTCGAGGTCTGACATCATCAGGGGGTAGTGGAGTTGGTGCTGATGGAGGTGGTAACAGTAGTGGTGTTTCAAGAGCTATTGTTAAAG
Source organism: Cynanchum wilfordii (assembly GCA_025388415.1). Lineage (NCBI taxonomy): Eukaryota > Viridiplantae > Streptophyta > Magnoliopsida > Gentianales > Apocynaceae > Cynanchum > Cynanchum wilfordii. The sequence continues at coordinate 32,005 of JAHSUH010002806.1, forward strand.
ACAGGTTTGTTTTTCTGGTGCCCTTGTTGATAGTCTCTAGGTATATTCACTCAATATTTTTTTACCAAATCTCTCTTAATTTAAAATCGGCCTCTTTTTATCAGACTGAAGACATTTAATGTACAATTTGAGGAGCTTCATCAAAGGAAAAGTCAGTGGACAGTCCCTGATACTGAGCTACGGGACTCTCTAAAGTTTGCTGTTGCTGAAGTTCTGTTACCAGCATACAGATCTTTCCTTAAACGCTTTGGGTAGGAATTACATATCCTTTATTTACATACCTGCATGTCTTCTGCTTTGACTTCTTGCTGATATACTATTGAAATATTATTACCCTCAAGTTAGTAAATAAACCCTGTTAAAGTAGACATTTAACTGTTCCTTTTTTGTCATATGGAAAATAGTACAATTCTTGTTTGATGCTTATGATTTCATGACTTTGATAACAACCTTTCTCTTGCTTGATGTGTCACAGAGCTTTGGTTGAGAAGGGGAAGAATCCCCAGAAATACATAAGATACACACTAGAAGATCTCGTTGCCTCTTAATGAATTCTTTGAGGGCAAAACCTTTAATGAACCCAAAAGATAGATAGATAAACTCTATCTAGTGAGCATTGCTGGTATTTTCTTATTCCATTATCATCTCTGGGAAGCTTTTAGGTTTATGCAGGTGGTAGTTGTGTTGGAAAGCTTTCCTCTTTTTATGATTGGTAATAGAATGTAAAAAATAAGTTGAGAAGAGGAAAGTATGTATCTAATAAAGGGATTGGTCTTCTTCAGAATAGGATCAGTGTAAAATTGTTGTAGGATTGATTTGCAGGCAGATTATTTTGTGATCAATGTATGTATAGGTTTTAGTCTTCTTCTCTTCGTTTTGCTTGGGGTTTTCTACTTCTCTGAAATGAACCATATTATATATTTTTTTGTCAAAAGCGCAGAGGATGTAAAAAAGGATCAGCAGCGAGACGGACATGATGGCAAAGCTGCCAGTGATTATTCAAATCGTGGTGCAGATCATATTCTTCCCAATATTCTCAACATGTAAGTTCTTCCTTTTTCCTTTTTTTTTTCTGTATTCTTTAGTTTCTTGGTTACTATTACGTATTTCCTAGTTAATGTTCCCTGTGCAGAATTCTGTCCTTTTTGCAACTGTTTTTATGTTTTACGTTTCAAATTATCTTACAATATGTTACTTATAGACTACAACTAGTAGAGGGGGTCTTATTGATTGATGTGGTCTTGTTCAGAAATAGGCAGTACTTAGCTTCAGAATTCACACCAAAAGGTAGATAGGGCTTTGCATGATTTAACTTAAAGTTCCAATATTTTCGGATGAATAGCTTCAGAATATTCTGTTAAAAAAAAAGGAGAAAAGAAATTAAGCAATTAACTGAGGTTTCACAATGCTACAGCCTAAAATCTCGTCTCATCAACTGCCAGTATTGCTTTTCCATGGTTCTTAGTGCTGAGAAAGTTGGAGTAAGTAGGATCTGTATTTTAGTTGCTTAATCGTCCTCTACGTTATGAAATATGCTTAAGTCCGGAGAAGGTAGCTTAAAAGGTTCTGAAGGGCAGTAATTGAGGTTCTGGTTCAGATTGCTAGTTCAAATAAAAAATGGTATTTCCCGGGATTCAGTTCCTATCTTTCAAGTGGTTTTAAGGCTGGCCTTTAGTGATTACTATAAAAATTTTCTGTCCGGTTCATCTATTGAAGGAAACCTATCATTCATCGCTTCAATTTCCCACTTTCTATTGTTCCTTTAATAACACTTGTTGTCCTTTGCCTTTTTGAACAGGGATTTCCATTGTAAGAGGAAAGCTCTCTATGAGGTTAGAGCCAAAGGTTTGCCTATAGATATTTCTTACTTTTAACTCATCTTGTCTTTGTTTTGGTATCCTTAACCCGTGGAATTTAATCGTTTTCTTTTACATGAAAGCTTGGAATAGTCATTAATTGTTAGTGATAACTCAATTAGTTTTAAGTAAGTGCTTATCTTTACCATCGACTATATTGATAGCAAACAACTGGTGGTCATTGATTCTTTAACTTGAGAAATTCAGTAGCATACAAAATCCTTCAAAATTCCATTTCGTAAAGTACCATGTCTGATTTTTTGTAGGAGCTTGAAGTAAGTAACTATAATTTAGTTCATAGGAGAAGCAGCTGAATTCTAAAAACACAACTAAATATTCAGTGGAAGATTAAAATATATTTATTTTACCCAGTTCTGTAGCACTTGTGGTTGAGGTGACTGTACACATTACAAAAACAGCACTAAAAAGGATATTTGATCTCATCCTATGTGATTTACCAATAGTTGATGGCTAAACTACATCAATTTATTCTTGCTAATAAATCGTGTATTCTAAATTTAGGTATTGACTATTCCATCTCTACGGAAGAATAAAGAACAGTTTCTTGCTCATTTTGTGGCAAAGGATTTGATCTCTAAGAATAAAGCATGTTCTAGCTATATACTAGAGAATCCTAAAGTAAGCATTCTATAAAATGCCAGAATCTATTTGTCTCAAGTAGTTTATGTTACTTCAACATATATTCATTTAAAATTAACTTAAATTGCTTCTCTTTGACTCCTCACATAAGTTGATTAATTGAAATAATTCGTGTTCTAGAAGTTAAAGTATTTGTTTTGGTTGCTAAGCTAAATTCTGGAACAATAACAGCAAGCTCTTCGACAGAGACTCGTTATGTATAACATTCTCTTCTTGGTGAGAAAATATCTCCATAAAATGCTTTCCTTGACATGTAATCTTAGATTTCCAGAAATTGTTACTCTTTGATTTTGTTTATTGTTGCTGTAGTAGGCATTTTGGTTTCTAAGCTGAACTCCAGAACAATAAAGCAGGTTGTGAGACTGAGTCTAATGGTGTTGAACTCTCTTGGTGAGAAAATCTCTTCATGAAATGCTCATTATTTGTTTTTGCATGTCTGTTTGCATGAATTGCATGGTTTTTATGTAATTTTCATTTGCATGGTTTGCATGGCATTTAGGTAGTTTACATGTTTTGTTTGGTAGTTTTAAGTTTGCATGTAGGTTGCAATTTCTTTTGGTCACTTTCCATGTCAGTAGTATATTGCATGTAGTGTGCATTTCATTTGCATTTTCGTGTAGTACAGTAGGTGCATTTACATTTCCTCTGTTTGCATTTACGTTTCCAGTAGCCATTTGCATGCTATCCTCTGTTTTTCATAATAATTCCAGTAGGCAGCCCCTTTAGTCCTCTGTTTTTCACAAAAATTCCAGTAGCTAAATGGTGCCTTCCACAAATTTTTGCCCTGTTTTCGGCAGTAGCCGATTTGCTTGTTTTCCAAATTTTCAATTTTATTGCATTTGCTTTCTTTTTCTTTTGTTTTTAATTTTTTTGCATGCTTTTCATTTCAAATCTCTTGGAATCTATTTGTCTCAAGTAGTTTATGTTACTTCAACATATATTCATTTAAAATTAACTTAAATTGCTTCTCTTTGACTCCTCACATAAGTTGATTAATTGAAATAATTCGTGTTCTAGAAGTTAAAGTATTTGTTTTGGTTGCTAAGCTAAATTCTGGAACAATAAAGCAAGCTGTCAGCAAGCTCTTCGACAGAGACTCGTTATGTATAACATTCTCTTCTTGGTGAGAAAATATCTCCATAAAATGCTTTCCTTTGACATGGAATCTTAGATTTCCAGAAATTGTTATTCTTTGATTTTGTTTATTGTTGCTGTAGCAGGCATTTTGGTTTCTATGCTGAACTCCAGAACAATAAAGCAGGTTGTGAGACTGAGTCTAATGGTGTTGAACTCTCTTGGTGAAAAAATCTCTTCATGAAATGCTCATTATTTGTTTTTGCATGTGTTTTCTGATTTGCATGAATTGCATGGTTTTTATGTAATTTTCATTTGCATGGTTTGCATGGCATTTAGGTAGTTTACATGTTTTGTTTGGTAGTTTTAAGTTTGCATGTAGGTTGCAATTTCTTTTGTTCACTTTCCATGTCAGTAGTATATTGCATGTAGTGTGCATTTCATTTGCATTTTCGTGTAGTACAGTAGGTGCATTTACATTTCCTCTGTTTGCATTTACGTTTCCAGTAGCCATTTGCATGCTATCCTCTGTTTTTCATAATAATTCATGTAGGCAGCCCCTTTAGTCCTCTGTTTTTCACAAAAATTCCAGTAGCTAAATGGTGCCTTCCTCTGTTTTGCCCTGTTTTCGGCAGTAGCCGATTTGCTTGTTTTCCAAATTTTCAATTTCATTGCATTAGCTTTCTTTTTCTTTTGTTTATAATTCTTTTGCATGCTTTTCATTTCTTTTCTTTTTTTGTCCTCCATTTCCATTTCTTTTAAACTTTCTTTTAAAATCTCTTGGTGTTGAAATCTGTTGGTAAAACTTTGGTTACTTACGGGTTGTGATAGATATCATAATATCTATCTTAATATTTATTTTTTATATTTAAATATATCATTTAATAATTCCTTACTCAATCGAAGTCTATTCCGATTAGGAAATCATATTTTATTATAAATACAATGTCAAACAAAGAGGAAAGGTAAGTGAAATTCTTCTCTAAAAACCCTAGTCTTTTCAGCCTTTCTTCTGGTTTTGTTTCTGACTTAAGCATCGGAAGAGCTTCACGGAGAACAATCTCCGTTTGGCTTTGTTTTTGACAGGAACGAAGATTTAGGAGATCGAGATTAAGGTATTTGGAGATTGGAGGCCACATCATAATTGGCGCCCACCGTGTTTTGATTCACCCCTTCTATATCTGTCCTAGAATTTCCTCACCCTCCTTGTTCGCGATGGATCCTTCTCCTTCTCCGATTGCTGCTTTGTTGATTCTGTCGTTCCTGATGCTTCCACACAACTCACCTTGGCTTCTACTCTGGCTCCTTCGCATGTTGTTCCCTTGGAATCTTCATCCCCTGCTCTTCCGTCCGAACAACCGCCCGCTCTTGTTTCTGCTCCTGTTTTCCGCGAAAGCGATTTGCTTCTTTTGCTCAATCGTGTTAGGGAACTTGAACAACAGGCGCAACATCAACGGGAGATGCCCCCTCCGGCTATACCTGGCCCGCACTTGTACTCTCCCACTCGTGACGCCATTCCGCCCCCCGCGTCCGCCTCTACTCCATCTGCTCGGATGCATCCCACAGACGCATCTGCCCCCACCCCTGACACTGCTGATGCTCTTGTCTCATATATGCATCAAGTCAAACAAATGTTTGCCCCTCTACTAATAGCAAAACACATCCTTTTACATCGTCTACATTAATCACCTGTTGGATTTGTTCCAGCCATATCATCTGTCACTCCATTCGTTTCATCTTCGGGATTATCTTCCTTCCCATCGTCGCTATCTTCATCCTCTTCAGCATCGATGCATGTGGAGTTGGAAATGGTTGCAAATACCTGGACGATTCAAAAGATTCATGCCATGGTACTACATACTTTTCAGCATTGGCGGGATCCAAGTATTGCTGATACTTGTCCGGAAATCTAAAATCTGGATGCATCTCATGAATACATTCCTCTGCTGTCTTAAAAACGACGTCACTGTACCATAATTCATTCTGGCACAAAAGAATTTACACTTCTCGGATTTTAGGAATTTTTCAATACATTCATCTGCCAATTCACTCCGCAGATCCCCGTTGTCATCTTCATATTTCTTCTGTACTTCTTCAGCCGCTGCCTTCCATTTCTTTTTCGCAGCCTTCTCTTCATTACACTCTTCTTCCAATTTTAGCAACTTTGCTTCCAAACTTTCCACCTTTTTCTTCAACTCTGCCGTTTCCTCCTTCACCAACTGCGTCTCAACTACATATTTCTCCTTTTCCGCCATCATGGATTCATTACTTGTTTTTAATTTTCGATTTTCTGTCTTCAAAATTTGACGCAAGTCTCTCTCCTTTTCCAGACGATTCTCCAAAGCTTGGCTCCGGAGAATCATTTCTGCATCCGCCCACCATGCCTTCAGAAAACACAAAATATTCTTTCATATTAGAATTGTCTACATGCATATACCTAACGTTCACAAATTTAGCACAGTACCTCGCATTTCCGTTGAGCCCATGTTGAGGTAAACATAGTAGAATCTTGAACTGTCAATGCAACACTTTCCGCTGAAGGCACACTGGCCATCAAATATTCTAAATATTCTTGCCCAGACGATAATTTCTTCCCCTCTATAACATTCCAATTTGGTACAAATTTGGCAGGTGCTTCTCCAATAGGAGTTTCGTCTGTCGTCTCTTTTTCTATGCTCTTCGTTGAAGGTCCAGCTCCTTTCAAAGGACGCTCCTTTTGTTTTTGAATCAATGTTGACATGCCCTTAGTTTTCTTCGGCCGCACCTTCATTACATCCTTATCTTTTTCTTTGGATGATACAACTAAAGGAATAGCCGTATCTTCGGAATCTTTTCCTTTTTTAGACGATCCTTCTGTTAAGTCGGGACCCTTCGTCTTCTTGTTACTCTCCCTATACTTGCCTGGAATATAATAGAATACGCCATCAAAAGAATAACTTCCACTATTGGGAGGAACATCGGATACTTTAAAGGAATAAACAAGAGACTCACTCTCATTCTTCCTTTTTACGGGTTTTTCCATCATCTGAGCAATGTAGCCAAGAAATGCGGCTCCTGCAAAATAAGTTACACATTAGATAAAGGCAGAACGACACATAACCTTATTTAACTTACATGTAACATCCTTACTTAATAGTTCCACATTGGATATTCGATTTCCAATTAAACCGCTCATGCTCAAAAGTTCCTCCGGCCAATCCAGATACATATTTAAGACAAACCCAATAGAATTTAATCGAGCTACTATACTCGTCCTAATATCATCATCCTTATATCGGTCATACGAATTATCAAAATGATTTCGTATATTCCATGGATGCACTATATCTTGTGTCTGAAAACTTGGATGCTTCACAAACATGAAATATTGCTTCCATCCATGATTACTTGTTGGTTGATCCATCGGACTTACAGAACGAGGTCTTTTAGTAAAATAAAAATACCCGCGACCTTCCTTCGTCCCAAACTTTTGTGAAATATAAAAATAATGCCTAAATGCTTCCAAATTTACTGGCACTCCTTGCGTCTTACATAACATAATAAATCCAATAATCACTCGTACACCATTGGGAGTTAATTGCCCCAACTGAATCTTCCAAAACCTCAACACATCCACAAATAACGAATGTAGAGGAAACCTCGGACCCGCCCGAAATTGCGCCAAATATACAGATAAACATCCGAGTGGCGCAGACGATACTGGAGTTTTTTCACTTGGGAAATTAATTCATATTCCGCACCAATACCTAAATCAGTTCTCAATCCTTTCTCCTTTTCTTGACTTAACTTAGAAAATACATTCAAATATTGCGCTTCAGCTAAATCCTTTTGAACTGATAGACGAATGTCAGGACACTCCTTTACTTCACTTTGCTTTGGAGGAACATAACGTTCTACACAATCCTCCTCTCCCTCATTTACGAACGGAAAAGACCATTCTTGCCCCCAACATCTGTATACTGCCTTATACGCCTTACCATCTTTTCCCCTCTTATAACCCAACATTACTACTTTTATATCCTCCAAATTATATTCCCTTCTTTCTTCCCTTGGAAATCGAAACCTTCATCCATTACATTACCACCCACCTGACTTTGGGTTGCAACAGATGCACCTCCTACATCTTGTTGTGCTTCTATTTCATCTTCGGACGCTACTAACAATTCATCTTTTGACTTCTCATCCAAATTATCTGAAGCACTTTCATACGTTGGTGATTTATTTTGCACATTATCATAGATACCTCTCCTTCACTCACATGTCCACTCTCAGCAAAAGCAGATGCACTAGATGACATTTTAATAAAAGAAGGAAAAGAAAATACCTGCAGGTTTATCGGTGAAAGACATTATGAGACGCAAGCTAGAAAACAAACGATACGAATCTGCAAATAACAAAGTCGTACTTAGAATTCTAACAATTCTCCTAGACGAAAGCTGAGCATCGTACGCATACAAACACAGAATACGACAGATGACACTAAATCTCACAAGGACGGTACACCAAAAACACATACATTACAATTAAACATAAGTCCATAAGATCTAACTCACCGGTCGGAAAATATCTGTTGATCGTCGGAAAAATGGCGCGTTTCCCAAGTCACAGCTCCTCAACAACTCAACGCAAATGACGGAAGTGACAAAATTCTCGCCTCTCCATTCTATTTATCCTTGCCGATGGTAGTGGGCCGCAGCCCAGCCCATCATTTTAGATTAACGGTCCTGATGATTCTAATAGACACCTCAATAACTCACCAATCACCATTCACACAGTATCCCAATCGTCGCATCCATACACCCTTCTCCCAATCTCATTACTATTTTTTAACGGGCATTATGGTAGATATCCTAATATTTTATTTATGGTAGATATCATAATATTTTATTTTATTTTTTGAAGGGCATTATGATAGATATCCTAATATTTATTTTATTTTCTAAAGGGCATTATGATAGATATCATAATATCTATCTTAATATTTATCTTTTATATTTAAATATATCATTTAATAATTCCTTACTCAATCGAAGTCTATTCCGATTAGGAAATCATATTTTATTATAAATACAAGGCCAAACAAAGAGGAAAGGTAAGTGGAATTCTTCCTCAAAAACCCTAGGGTTTTTAATCGCCTTTCTTCCGGGTTTTGTTTCCGACTTAAGCATCGGAGGAGCTTCACGGAGAACAATCTCCGTTTGGCTTTGTTTTTGACAGGAACGAAGATTTAGGAGATCGAGATTAAGGTATTTGGAGATTGGAGGCCACATCAAGGTTGCAATTTTCATTAAAATTTTAAATTCGGCAAATTGGTATAAATAGTTCCCAAACTATGAAGGTTTGGTGACATTGGTCCCCAAACTATTTTTTTGGTGGGATTGGTCTCCAAACTATAAAAAAATTGTGACATTGGTCCTTCCGTTAAAAATTTCGTTAAATCACCGTTAAGTTTAAAAAACAAAAAAAAAAACTTCATGGGCATTTATGTTATTACACTATTTAAATATAAGACAAATTGGTATAAATTGTCCCCAAACTATAGACTTTTGGTGACATTGGTCCCCAAATTATTTTTTTGGTGGGATTAGTCCTCAAATTATGAAAAAATTGTGATATTGGTCCTTTCATTAAAAATTATATTAAATCACAAGTTAAGTTTAAAAAAAAAAATTAAATAATAGCAGACTAGATTTTTCCTTTTTGTTTAAATTTTTTTTTTTTTTTTTTTTTTTTTTTTTTTTTTATTTTAATTCTTAATTTTTAATGTTCTTGTAGTGCTTGAAGTTTTTATGTTTGTGGATTTTGTAGAAAATGTGATAACCTCTATTCAGTTCTTGTTAATGCCTTAGTGCACTTTACATTCTCAGTGTAGGTGTAACAGTTTTCTACTGGATTTTTTCAATTGATTCCTTAACATTTTTTGAATCAATCTATGATGGTCATGTAGCTTCTTCCTTTTCATTTGAAGTGTCAATCGTTATATTTATATATATTTTTTTTGAATAGAGGTTTGTATGGAGGCACTTGGTTAGTATTTTTACAATATCTTGACTTGATAGAATAGTTATTACATGGACACTTAACATAGGAGAAAATAAATGTTGAAAGCATTAGTTCAAAAACATTTCTTTTTGCAATAATATTAGTATATGGTGATTATGAATTCAATTGTTGAAAGTGAATAATAACAACTTGATTAATGGATAGAGGAAATTTTTTGATGTTAGAAAAGTGAGGATTGTAATTGAGAAATGGATATGGGTTCTAGGGTAATTTTAGAAAATAATTAATTGAAGAGAAGAATTAATGAAATCTGGGAATATATGTATGTTACATTAAATTGATGAGATATATGTATGTTTATTTTAACACCAGTATAATATTTATCTGTTTTCAATACTTGTGCTTGCCATTGTTTTGTAGGATGTGTTAATTATTTTTAATAGCACTACCATGGTTGAAGGTGGAATCATTTGGGCTTGCATTCAGTTTCTTCTATTTTTTATTTTTTAACTAATGATCTTGCAAACATTCCAACAATTGATTTTATCTTGGCCTTTTAATGATTTGTGTACACAAAAAATATGCAAGCAAAGTGCCCCATACTTGACAATAGAGAAAAATGCAAAACAATCATATACGGAGAAAAAGAAACGAAGAAAAGAAGTGGTTGAAAATAATCATACTAATCAATATTCTAAAAAGCGATCAAAAATTACAAGTATTATTTTATCATTATAACTTATAGACTATATTTTAATATATTTTAATTTAAAAGTGAAACAAATATTGAGTAACTTTATTTTTTTTTTAGAGGTCCGCAAGGAGTACTCATTAGAGAGTATTAGATGTGTTGCAAAAATGTTTGAATTTATACTTTTATTTGATATATAAAACCAATTGTTATAGTTTTAAATAACTTATTATGGTTTCTATTTGTTGTAGTTACAAGGACAATTGACCATTTCAAACATTCAAAACAATCAATAATGACATTTTCTATTTATGAACGGTTCTTTTGTTTTGTAGGATTTTTTTTTCTTTTCTTGGTTCCCTTTTCATGAAATGTTTACCAAGTTATTTTTGTTGTTTTTGCATGTGCAGTTTCTCTTTCAGGCAAATCTGCTAGATCATATTCCAATATTCCAGCAATTGAATCATTTGGAGCTGACTATGAAAGCAAAGGAGCATAATGTTGGATCTCTTATTAAGTTCCTTGAACATTTCCCAAAGTTAAAATATCTCCATTTCGCAGAGGTATGCACAAAGTTAAAGTCTCTATTTAGCCATGGTTTTTTTTTGCTTCATAGAATTAATGAGAAACTTTTATTGTGTACGTAGATATCTGATCCTCTCTTGAGTCTCAACAGAGATGGATGGACATGGGAATCAGTGCCTAATTATTTGTTATCTTGCCTGAAGAAGGTGGATATCCTTAACTTTTCTAGGAATGACTGTGAATAATTATCTTTGTTGAGAACTTTGCTGAAATTTGCACCATGCTTGGAGAGGATAAATTTATTTTCCTTCAATAGTCTTTCGACAAAGCTTAATGAGTGGGGAGACTTGAGGAATCAGTTGGAAAGATATCCTAGACGATCTAAGTGTTTTATGATCACCATCTACTGAAACCCATTTGATGTAAGTGCTTTTCTTCAGGTACTTTTCCTAAATGTCTTTCCTTACTATTGCTTTCCCGAAAGGTACTTCCATTTCTTTTATTTTGGATGCCAGAGTACATAGGTTTTGGTCTATTTAGGAAAGTGTGCACCGACATTTAACATTGTTCTTGCTTTAACTTTCTCTGTTGAATATGCCTTTATGGTCAGGTTGTAGTGTCTACGAAAAGCCCCAGGTCAGATAAGCAATATGTTTGGGAATCCGTGGCTGATAGCAATTCATATATGATAAGGGAAGAATCAGGAGGAACACAAATCACTTTATTTGGTTCTTAATTTACAAACATAATGATATATAAATATATATATATATAAATTGTAGTACACTTCGCACATGGGGACGAAGTGTTATCACTAGTATATATATAAAGGGTCATATGTATTCCTTCCTCTTTCTTTTTTTTTTTTTTTTTGTGCAGTGCTTCTCTTTTGCTTTTTTATTTCTCTAATGTTTTTTGTGTTTATGTTAATGTGTGAAGGTTGATATGAATTTTTCTTTTCTTGCCATCACTTTTTACTATTTAACTTGCCTAAGATTTCATTGAAGTGTGATAGTCATTGAAGGTTGATCTAATGGTTAGTTTATGTGCACAAGGTTCCTTTAAGCAACCTGGAATTTTATGCAGCTTTATTTGTGAATACCCATGACAAAAGGTAAAGTAGAATTCTCTTGCTGCTATGACCAAATTTTGGACTTGTAAACTGAAATATTCTTCTGATTCTTCTTTTCCTCATATTGAATATATACTTTTTTTTCTTTTATTTCTCTTTTCAGTTATTCTTTTGGTGGTTGTTTGTGGATTGGGTGGTTTTTTATTCCCTCTAATTCTTGCTCTTCTTTGTCTAAGAGTCCTCTAATTCTTGCTTTTCTGAAATTGCTGGGAAATATTTTCTGATTCTCTTCCTTAGTCAAATTAATACTGGCCTAGGGTTCATGCTACCAGTGTCTTATTACATGGTCACTGTCCTATTAATCTCCATGATTAGGACTCTTAATAGTTCCCTAAGGAAGTGCAACGACGCAGCTTCTGATGCAGCAAACTCACAGAACCTTGCTCCAGCTGCTGGTGACCTTCTTATAAGTGCAGCAAATCAGTTACATGCTTACTTTAGAGGGAAAGTATGAAGGAATTAGAAGTTTTGTGATTTTCCGACAAACAAGTGGGTGATCATTTGCAAGAGTAGACAGAAATAAGTCAAAATGCATCACCTGCAGGTATATTGCAAAAATATTTGAATGCATTGGAGATAAGAAATGCATCACCATTATTTTCCTCATCATTGGAGATTTGAATGCATTTTCTGAAGCAAATTTCAGTTTGGATTTAGTAAATTTTCATTATTCTACAATATATGTTAGGAACTAATTAAAGAATTATATTTAAGGTTTTGACTCCTGAGTTCTTTCTTGTATGTGAATTTTTTTTTTTTCCCTTTTGCCTGAAATATGCAAAGGGAATAATGAAACAGTAAATAGAAAAATCTCAAAACAAAGACGAAATTAGCAAAGCTTCCCAATCTCCAGTGCACCTGAGCATATGCGTGTATGTATATCGAAATTTGAAATTCAATTTTTTTTTTCATTTTCTTTTGAGATATGAAGAGTAGTTTAAAAAATTTTAGAAAATTCCTCTCTTTTTTTTTCTTTTTTAAATCAGAAACAATGTTTTTCAAATCAAGAAAAACCATATATATATCTAACAGATAATAAATATTTTTTTTTAATTCTACAATAAAAATCTAAGAATCATAAAACTATTTTTCCTAAACAAAACGGAATTAAGATTTGGTCAAAATATTGTTTTGATCATAATAACAGTCAAATATATATATTGAATATTGTAATAATGTTTATTATTATTATTATTATAATAATAATGTTCAAATAATTTTGTTTTTACACACTTTCACTAATTCAACTATATAAATATTAAAATTTTTTTAAAAAATATTAATGAAAGAATTTACCGATTTAACCTTTATTTTATAATTTTTACTTAAATAAATTATATATATTTATTTTTAGTCAAATAAATTTTCATTATTTATATGAATTTTTGAAAATTATATTAAGTAAATTTTCTTTTGAATTTTTGAGCCTCTATTATGTGAATATTTTTCACTTTCACTTGATTTTTTTTTCTTCCTTTCATTTTTCTTGAACAATGTATGTATGTACAAAAATGTCTAAAATATTATTAATTAGATTGGAATGACTAATAAGTCAGTTACTAAAAAAAATCTATGAGAATTTATGTGACTAAAAATCATTACATTGACGGGCTAATTAGTAAATTTTTCAATGTATACTTGAAAAAATAAACTATTTAAATATGAATATAAAATTTTCTAATTTCAACAAGTTTATGGTTCCATCATAGAAATTAAATTAAATCTTAATTTGTTTATGAAGTTCTCTTTCACTTGTTTTTTTTTTCATTTTTCTTGAACAATATATATGTATTAAAATGTCTATAATATTATTGGTTAAAAGTCATCGCAATGATTAATAAGACAACTTCTAAAAAAATACATGAATGAGACTTATTTAACTAGAAAATTATTATCTCGATGGACTAAATTAGTAAATTTTTCAATGTATATAATTGTTTTTTTTTTAAAAAAAAATAGCAGTTTAAATATGAATATATAATATTTTGATTTAAATGATATTATGGTGCATCATAACTAATGTATACAAATCCATTAAAACTTTAGATCAAACATTTTATCTCACGAGTTTATTAGGGGTCTATACCAAATCAAACTAAAATTAATATAAATATAACTAAATATAATTTAAAAGATATTATTTAAAATTTAGACACGTAAAGATATCTCACATGTCCGACATAGAAAAGAAATAAAAAAAAGAATTTCTTCCATAGAAATTAATTATAAATAAGGAATATACATGAATATTTATGTTTGGTATATAAGCTGTTAAATAATATTTTTAAATTTTTTACAAATGGATAAAAAAAAATTATAATATTTTTCCTTACTAAAGTAATTTTGAATATATATATATACATATATATATATAGTTGTCGATTATTATTATCTAATTGTGATAATTTTTTCTTCTTTCTTAATTTTTCGGAAATATCTTAATTATATTAAGTAAATATCAATTGAATACAATTTCTATATTAAGTAAGTATTTTGATAAATATCTTAAGAATATATAAATCTCAATTGGTTTTTATTTTTCTTTTGTTTTTCAAAAAATATATATCTTAAATACATTTATCTCAATTGATTTTTTGTTTTTTGTTGCTCTTCGGACATTAAATGAATGTAAATACGCATTATATCTTATATCTATCATATATATAAGATTACAAATTTATTATTATATTTCGTATCAAAATATGTAATTATGATGATATTCATAGTTTTTTATGACCTTTCCAAAAATATGAACAAGAGATTAAGTTTAAAATTTATAAAGTATTTTTTCTTTTATATATATATATATATATTGTTATTATAAATTATTTTATAATTATAGATCTCCAAAATCAAAATTCAAAACAAATCCAAATAAAATCAAAATAAAATTATGGGGGTGGAGAGATAAATAACATAATTGGGGATTATTACCAAAAAAGAAACGCTATATTTAACGGATTATTACCCAAAAAAGAAACACTATCTTTGACAGATTTATTACAAAAAAAAAAAAAAAACACACTTTGTTCAACGGTCACTTTTTTTGGGGGGGTTTTGACCATGTCAATGCCCCAGTTAGTTTGAGAAGAGGTTACAACAACACCCTCTTCCCTTATTTATCAAAAAAAAAAAAACAACACCCTCTTCCCTTCTTCTATCATTCAGTGCGTTTCATCCTTTCCTTCTCTTCTCTTCTCTTTTTGTAAAATTCTTTTGCGACAGTTTCAATCAGTTACAAGCCGCCGGTAAGGACAACCCGGACAGCGAAATTTAATCCCAGGAACTTTGGGCTTCTTATTTTGGTGGATATACAAGATAAGAATTCGTTCAGGTGGGTTTTCTTTTTCCATTTATTTCTTTTCTTTCCCTCTTTTTTCACTCTTTCTCTGCATGCGCCATTTGGGGTTTTCTTTTCTTTCTTTATCTGCAATTAATGGCACCATTTGGGGGTTTTGTTTTCTTTCACTCTGAATTTTCTTTTTTTCTCTGCAATTGATGGCGCTGGGGGTTTTGATTTCAATCTTTTCTCCTAGAAAAGAGGGTTACTGAAGTTCGAATAGATTGATCTTCTTTGATGGTAGCTCACTGTGTAAGTAATAATAACCCTCTTCCCTTCCTTTTTTTTCTCTTTTCTTTAATTTCTTTTCTTTTTTTCTTGGCTTTAATTATAATTAAACCCAAAAGATTTCTTGGTATATGAATGTAAGAATTCAAGAATCCGTTCTGCATAATAAACTGAAATAATCTTTTGATAATAAAGAAAAATATCTTTATAATAAACTAATTGAATGGATTTACTGGTAATGGGGAAGAAAGAAAACTGTTTATTTGATATAAAGTTTTAGTAGATTTACTGGGTTATTGCATTATTGCATTATTCCTTTTCTTCAATTAAGAAATTAAGAAGATGAAAACTGTTCAATTATTTGGAAGGAAGGTAATAAGATTAACCTTCAACGGTCTGGTCCTTATTATTCTTTTGGTTAATAATCGACAACTTGAAATCAGCATATACACATTCTTCAGGTTGTGATTGGTCCAAATATAAATAAAGGGATAGATATTTATCACCCACATCTTTGTTCTCTTTAGGATACAGCAGTATCTTCCTAATTCATCAATAGTAAAAAAAAACATTAAAGGTAAAAGCACGTATGCATATATTTTACAGTAATTAACAATGTTTCAGAAACTATCATACCATTTGTAGTCTCCCATAGTGAATACCTCAGAATAATAATACTTTCCCGTGTAAGATGTCGAAAATTTATTTAACTTCCACGTGTAAGAATAAGTAACATTCTTAATTGGGGGAACGATCTCTCTTTTTCCCAAGCTGCACATACCAATCTCAACTCCAAATATGCATTTGTCACGTCTTAAGTATCCATTATTGGTGTCATGGAAATCAGTTTGTAACATAAATTGAGGAAATCCACATTCTTTATTCTTTCTATCAAAACGACATGCTCTTTTTTGAACATCTAAATATTGAATGGAAAAAAATATTTAGTAAATTTATTGCATTATTCCTTTTGTTCTAAGTAGTGTATTTTTTATACTCATCTTTTGATGTCGTGACTTGAAGAGATAAAAAGTGTTTTGGTTTTGTTTTTGTTTGTTATTTATAGTTTTATTAAGTTATTAGATTTGTTACTTCTTGAGCTGGAGGTCTTCAAGAGTGGGCCATTTTTCATTTCCTCAAAAGGTTGGTAGACAATTCACTGCCCTACATCTTCCACTAAATTTATTTACCTTTTATTTAATTCATTGATTCACGGTTTGCATATGTTAATGAGCACATTTTAAATCAAACTAAAAAAGAAGAATATGAGAAAGGGCAGGAATTAAAAGGAAAATGTAATGTACACATTTTAGCCAACACTTCACTTCTATGCTTCTTTACTGCAACATTACATGTTTCTTGTATGCCATATCAGATTGTTACACTTTTGTCATAACTTTTTTGACATAAACTTGACATTATGATTGTATTCTATGAACTTCTGAAAGAAGAAGTGTGATTCCAAATATTGCATTCCTCATCTTGACAACTCTATGATAACTTTAGATCTGCACAAATCAAAAGAATAATTAAAATAGGAGGAGATAGTATTTCTTCCATATATACTATTTTAAAAAAAAAAAAAAAAAATTCAAAACTAAAGTAGAGAGAAAATACATAAAGGATTCTTTATGGGGACGAATAAGAGATTCTAAGTTTGGTATTTATTGGTTGCATTTTGAAATAGAGATAAATATGGACAGAAGAAGCCCTTATGGTTCTACCATCTCTATTTTGAGTAGGTTTTATGTCTTGTAAGTTGTCATTTGGGTAAGGTTTTACTTTGAAAAAAAGCAGTTTTTATAGGGAAATAATGATTATATAATTATTGACTATTGGATGAGATATGATTTTGTTCAAGAAAATGATAACAAAACACCGAATAAAATAGAGTCGACCATTATTTAACTTTGAACAACACTTTTTTCTCTCTCTTCTAACATTGTTGCTTCCACCATTTTTTAAAAAATTATTTATTTATTTTGTGCTCACCAGCTCTCTCTTTAATTATCTTTTATATCCCTTATAAAACATATCCCACCAGCAAAAGATAGAAACTAACTAATTAAATTCCTCCATTTTCTTTGGTTCTAGTAATTAGTTTTATACTTCTATTCTTATTTCTGACTACACTTGTTTTCAAGATTCTCTAATACTCAGAAGTGGTTTTCTGCTGTGATTTGGAAGGCTTTTGTACGTGGGTGAATATGCTGTGACTGAAAAAGATACAGACAGAGAGAAAGGATATGACCTAAAGCCCTATTTTATTTTGACATTGCAGCTGCAAGTGCAGACTCCCTGGTATTTTTGCTCAAGTGGTTTGAATGTTTTCCCCAATATAAAGGAAGAGATTTCAATGATATTTGAGAGAGTTATGCAGGTAAATACTTGCGTATTATTTGCTTTTATAATCATCTCTCTGAGAATGTGCAGGAAATTTCTGAATGTTGTTGCATGATCAAATTGCTTTTATATGCATGACACTTTGAATATGTTCTATAGGACAAAGTCATGTAGGCATGTTATTTTGCAATAATTATTTCCAACAACTCAAGATTCTTTACTTCTTGATATTCTAGAATATTAAGGAGCATTTAGTTGCTCTTAATTCTATTGTGGGTAAAAACTCTAGTGCGCATCAAATATCACTAGACCATGATAAAGAATCCAAGAGCTCGAAATGAATGAAGCTAAAAGTAAAAAAAGTTGGAAAAAAGTTTTGTTATCCTCCTTTAAATTAATGAAGAAGGTTTGTTCTAACTAGTTTATATGTCTATGCCCAATTTATAATATTTCTTGATTTATTACCTAATAAGAGAGGTTAAGGGGAATCTTTCTGTTATTTTTGCACTTTGGCAGATGTAACTGATGAATTCATTAAAATTCACAATTATCCTAAATAGATTAATGATGTGTTAATCAAAGTCATTTTCTATTTAGGACACTATGCAAATTAATTGGTATAAAAGAATTTAATACATATGAGTTAAGAAATTTGAACCTTTCAGCTTTTATGGCAAGTAATTAATTAATGATCAATTATTTATACCATAATCAAATTTTAAAGATTTTCTTTTAGTTTCTAATTATCTATTGGTTTCATCTAAGAAGAGTATTTGTTATTCTGGTAATTGCTCATAGCCCTGATACAGTTCACATAAGTGATTCTTCTCATGATATAATCAAGAGTAGTACTGTAAGCACTAGTATGTTTTTCTTTATGTTGAACTTGCAGAAAATCCAAATTCTAAATATATGCCATGTTTCAGGATTCCATGCTAATAAATATTCCTACAGGTGGCCTCTTGAACTATGATATGATGTGGGGGATCTTATGAAATCAGGGAACTTGGGAGGTTTATGCATGGATGTTGCTTGGAGTTAGCTATTCAATCCTAATAATGCTATTTAGAAGTTACTTAACCTTCCTATTGATATATGGCCAAGGTATATAAAGTTCTCAGTGTTATAGTTAATGTTGATTATCACTTATCAAAAAAAAAAAAAAAAAAGTTAATGTTCATTATGATGCATGCCAACTAAGAAGTGTCTTTATTCCTACTACATCTCCTTTTGTTGCATCTCAAAGAATAAGGTCTCATACTATAACATTGATAGGAGATGGAGGAGATGAAGAAAATGATCCTCTCCTTGGAGGCTCCATACATTCCATATAGTATAATTCAATTCCTCCTACAATGTTGGTTAGAGAATAGCATTTTGGTTTGTTCATTGTTTACATCGAGAATATGTGGTTGATGTCTGTGTGTCTAACACATTATCTTCATTCTTTCTTTTTTCCCGGACACTGCATTGCACCAGAATTTTCAGACAGTACTTGAAATTCTCATATAAGCAGGTATATCTGCTGCTTATCAATATACTTCCTCTCAAGAATTAACATATTTGAAGCATTTGATGAGGTAAAGTATTACTGAAACTAATCCTATCGAATCAAGTCTTTAATTCTTTTTTTGTTTTTGTTGAAAGCATTTGATTGTTTTTATGTTTATGATAATCCAACCTAGTATTAACATATTATTTTTATGTTTCTGTCATTCTTCAAAAGTTGATCCCTGTGTTTTCCTCAGGTGAGATCAGATCAAAAGTTGATCCACGTGTTTTCCTCAGGTGAAACTGCTACTATTTATATTCTTCTATACTTTTAATCTCATTATTTCTTTCAATTGTAAATTTTACTGATATATATATATATATATCTATTCATCTTGATCTTATATATATTTTACTTTGATTTTGGCAGATACATTAATGTTCGGATTGGTGAGCCATCCATGATAATTGATGGCGTGATTGAAAAGATGATCAGTCCCCATAAGTGTCGGCTCTCAGACATTACGTTGGTATTTTATTAGAAGCACATGATCTCATATATATGTGTGTCTCTTTGGTACAGTATCATTTATTTGAATTTGAGTGAAAAATCTTGATTTTGTATTATGTCTATGTAGATCAGAATACCAAAAGGTAACTAATTAATCAGTAATTAGTTTCTTTTAATTAAATTATCTTTAACTGAATCTGATTGATTTTCATTGCTATAACCATGAAATATGGTTTGCAAAAGACGATTTAAAGTGAGGTATGGATCTTTGGGTTAATCAAAATGTTTTATTGTATCCCCATTTAGTCATATGATCATTTCACACAGTGTACTATAATTTAAATTCTCTTTTTGGATTAATTTTTTCTTCTTATAATTTCTGTACATTTCAGCTATGCTGGTCCGATATTTGTTAACATAGTGTACAGTGGTCAAAGTCAAATTGTTCTATCGAAGGTCAGTGGATGTTAAAATTTCCTTTTTTTTTTGTTGATAAACAATATCCTAGTGGAATATTAAATTTGGATTTGCAGAAAGATGTTGTGATTGGGAGAATGCCAATCATGTTAAGAAGTTGTGTGCTATATAGAAAGGATGAAGAGGAATTGGCAAGGCTTGGTAAGTACCTTTCCCCCTTATTTTATTTTATTTTTTCTTTTCATTGCCAAATTTATGCTTATTTTACATAGTGGACAATATTTATATGGGTTAGAGTTATTATTTCCTTTACTTGATACTAGAGGTTATTTTGTTATCAAGGGAACTGAGAAGGTAAAACTCCTTTCCTCCTATGGTTACATTTCATTTAATATGAGGTTACGCAATCGGACATCTTTCTGAAATTTGACATCTTGCCCTTTAAAATAAAATAAAAAGGGGCAGAGACCGAGAAGAAAAGGATTTGGAGACTAAACCACTGGTGTACAAATGCCCGCGGAAAAGGCGGAGTTCTTAAGACGACGAGTTAGAGAGGTAGGGTGATTTAGCGGAACTGGCATCTGCCAGCCGGATCGATAAGGGTGTGAGGAGGTGGCTGCCCAGCCCCCCAAGGGGATTAGTATTCGCTTGCCTTTTATCCTATCAGAAGGCCAGGCCTCCATCAATGGAAGCAGCCGAAGCAGCAGGAGGGGAAAGTTAGGCTTTGAGGAGTAATTAGAGGGGGACTTCTTTCTATTTGAATGGATACTATTTCTTTACAACATCTGTCTCGCTTCCAGTAAACTACGAGCACTAGTACCAAAAGAATTTCATTTGACACCCGGAAATTGAATAGGAATAGGATCAAGTGAGCTCTGAGGCAATCCTTTATCTAGAGATAGCAGGGACCATAGGGCTTACTTCGGAGGAAAGGAGGGAAGCGCTCTTGCAACTAATCGTGAGAAGAAGTCCAGTACGAGAAATAGCCAAACCCAAGCCAAGGAGCTAGTCAAAGTTTCCAATGCAAGCACAGACTGACCGGGGCATAGAAAAAAAGGGTGGGATTTTCTTCCTGTCTGTGGACTATAAAGAAGAAGCTCGACCAGAAGCTCCAGAGTAACCCAGCTATACTGTAGGAAAGTAAAAAACCAAACCTCACTAAAGATAAAGTCACGTTTCATAGGGAATCACTCGATGAAGACCTGTAGATGCGGAAATAGTTACCTTGAGAGGGAGCCTACTTTCTCGAAAGACCAACCAAAGGGGAACTAAAGCCACTACCATTGAAGGGCTTCCTCTCTTTCTCATTCAAATCAAGAAAAATATTCAAGTCAAGGGGGACTATGGGATAGAAAATACATACTCTCTTGCTCTTTCGGGGCGGGTTCTTTAGTTGACCTAAGTCATAGTGATGAAGGGCTCTTACTCCGCCAATGGTGACCGGCTTGTCGGGTGAAGGCACTTTGGAAAACCTTAAAACTAGGCCTTTACTTTAGTGGCTTAGACGAAAAAAAAGGGGGCCAGGATTAAGAGTGATAACAATAACGAAGAAATGCAAGAAAATACCTAGCTTTAAGACTTTAGACATCCACCTTGAAAGACAAAGAGAACCAGAGAAGAGAGGGCGTGAGAATAGGTACTCACTATTGTAATATAAAATTGAAATTGACATTCAGAGTGTGTCTAAAATTTATTTATTGCTGTTTTCCTTCTCATGCTCCCTCCTCATGTCTTTCTGTCCACATTGTGCTCACTTAAGTTGCAATTACAAGTTTATGTCTAAATTCTTGGTATTACATAGTCAATATATGCTATAAATTGCTAATCATGATTTTTTTCTTAACAGGTGATATTAATTCAAGAAACAACTCTAAAAAAACAGAATAACTATTGACACGGACAAGAAAGGCTGGTTAGCCCATGGATCTTATTTTTTCAGAAGAAGATTATTTTATTGTTTCTTTGCTTCTCTTTCTTCTACTCTCCCCATTAATTAAACATGTCCTCTCCCCATGGTGTAATTTGTTTATTCTTTTTTGGATATTATAAAATTTATTTGATTGTTTTATGCTTAATGCATAAAAATAAGATCTTGAATTTGTTATTACTAAAACTATAAGCTGTTTTGGTATTGGTGTTGGACTATATTCTCCTCACAATACCAAAACTATCCATGTGGGCCATTTTCTAGTTGGTTAAACTTAATGAATTACATATTTACTATCCATGTGTGCCATATTCATTTTCTAGTTCAATAATGTTTCCTAGTTTTTCTAGCTTGAGCTAGAATCTCACAGTTAGCAACTTTATGTTCTGAATCAGATAATTTGATATTCAAGCTAGATAAGTGCAGCTAAGTCCAAAATTCTATTATTGTCAAACTTTCTTATGGCTGTTATTTAGGACTATGTGGGGAACAAACGATTGGAACTTTTTGGCCAATTGTTGTTTTGCTGTTTGAGGTAGCTGGCTTCCGTGATTTCAAGAGTTTGCCGGGCTTCGTTCTGTACATATCCCAAGGTTCCTTCCATATATTTGTCTGTGATTGTTAGTGTCTGACCAAACATTTTTGTGTAGGATTTATTCAAGACAATGAATGATGAAGTTAGGAGGACAGTGGATGTGGTCCTAGCCAAGCCATTCGAGCTACTTTGATATTTCTCAGGTATGTTCTGAGAACTTAATTTCTAAGTTAAAGGAGTTGAATTATAGTGGTTCTTAGGATTTATATTGTCCTTGTGCAGATGATATCTTTAACGTGAGGAATTCTTCTTCTTCTTTTTATTTATATTTTTTTCTTTTCAAGTTTTGTTGAAGTTTTATTAAAAAATGGATTATATATATGTCCTTTTGGAAAGTTGAGTTTTTCGTTTTTAGCCTTTAGGATCATGGTTAAATTTGACTTGTATTGGCTTCCATTTCATTTATAAAATTGGATTGTGTGTTTTTAAATTATTGAAATATTTATCTACCAGATTAGGGAATGCTGGAAACCTTGAGAGGAAAAGGACTAGTATTTGTTGGTGATTCTCTAAATAGGAGAAATATATGGACACCTCTATTTATTGCATTATTCCTTTGTTCCAAGTAGTGTATTTTTTATACTCATCTTTTGATGCCGTGACTTGAAGAGATAAAAAGTGTTTTGGTTTTGTTTTTGTTTGTTATTTATAGTTTTATTAAGTTATTAGATTTGTTACTTCTTGAGCTGGAGGTCTTCAAGAGTGGGCCATTTTTCATTTCCTCAAAAGGTTGGTAGACAATTCACTGCCCTACATCTTCCACTAAATTTATTTACCTTTTATTTAATTCATTGATTCACGGTTTGCATATGTTAATGAGCACATTTTAAATCAAACTAAAAAAGAAGAATATGAGAAAGGGCAGGAATTAAAAGGAAAAGGTAATTTACACAATTTAGCCAACACTTCAATTCTATGCTTCTTTACTGCAACATTACATGTTTCTTGTAAGCCTTATCAGATTGTTACACTTTTGTCATAACTTTTTTGACATAAACTTGACATTATGATTGTATTCTATGAACTTCTGAAAGAAGAAGTGTGATTCCAAATATTGCATTCCTCATCTTGACAACTCTATGATAACTTTAGATCTGCACAAATCAAAAGAATAATTAAAATAGGAGGAGATAGTATTTCTTCCATATATACTATTTAAAAAAAAATAAAAAAATTCAAAACTAAAGTAGAGAGAAAATACATAAAGGATTCTTTATGGGGACGAATAAGAGATTCTAAGTTTGGTATTTATTGGTTGCATTTTGAAATAGAGATAAATATGGATTATATATATGTCCTTTTGGAAAGTTGATTTTTTCGTTTTTAGCCTTTAGGATTATGGTAAAATTTGACTTGTATTGGCTTCCATTTCATTTATAAAATTGGATTGTGTGTTTTTAAATTATTGAAATATTTATCTACGAGACTAGTATTTGTTGGTGATTCTCTAAATAGGAGAAATATATGGGCACCTCTATTTAGTCATATAATCTTGGGTTGGTGTAGGTTTTGAGTTCTTTGCACTTTCTATATGGTCCTTTTTAATTCTTGGTTCTCCATTCAACTTGAATTCTTTTGAATTTTGGAAATATTCTGGGGGAAAACGTGAGTTTGGTTTTCTTGATTTTTTTTTTCAACTGTATGGGTTTAAATCGTATTTTGATCCACTTTTTTGCTTGTTTTATGTTACTTGATAATGTTTCTAATCAAACATGGTTTCTTGAATTGTTCTTTGAAATCCTTTTGAAATTCTTCATTTTTCTTCAAATCTTGGTTCTGTTTCATTTCTTTTTTATACTTTTTCAGGTGACTATGAAAAGACCACCCTCTCATTAAGTCTTTAATCTCATCTGTTTCATTAACAAAACCATTTGTTTTCACTATTTTTTTTAGTAAGAAAATTACTTTTCTTACAAACTTCGAAAAAAAATGTGTTGTGGGGGCTCTATTCTTTTCTTTGCATGGTCTTTTTGTTTGTTTTTCTTGAATCTTTCTACAATTCATCACTTGGTTTTTTCTTTTCTTACCTTTTTCTTGACTTTCGTTACAGAAAACCCACCAAGATTTTTTTATCAGAAGAATTCTGTAAGTTTTTGGTCCATTCCTGACTTTGTTTTATCCTTTTTTTTTTTTTTTTTTTTTTTCGTTTGGTGTTTTGATTTCTTGTACAAATCCGTGTTTGTGGAAGATGAATCGACTTAAGTTGACTACTGTAGTGTATACTTTCTTTCTTGAATTGTATTCAATTGTACGGGCTTTCATGGAGTTTTATGTTTCTTAATAATGGTTTCTTGATAATGTTGTAATCAAGAATGGAATCTTGAATATGTTTTTAATCAAGAATGAGTTTCTTGATTATGACACGGCAGAGAATTGTTTTCTAAAACAACGGTGTTCTTTGTTCCAAAATTATTTCTGTTGCCAATTTGTAAAACTTTTTAATGGAATTCTGTCCTCATCTAAAAACTGCAAGTTTTCAGTTTCTTATGCATCATAAAACCACATAAAAATTCTAAGCAAAATAAGTTTTAGTTTCTTTTGGTTAATTACTTTTCATCAATAATGATGTAATATTTTCTTGTTGGGACGACAATAAGTTGGTTTATCAATAACATATTTTTCTTGATGCAGATTGGAAGAAATTGGAACTCCTAAGAGAAAAGTCTTCTTAAAAAACATTATAAACTCAGACTTATTCTTTACAAGTCTGTGGCATTCCACTGCTACGAAATATATTATGTTGTTTACATTTGATGTTTTAGTTATTGGACCATTTATTTTGGAGCTTACCTTTTGTCTAGGTGTTGTCCATTATGAGTGATTGTGCAACTGGTTGTTGAGTTTTGCTTGTGATTTCTATGTATGATCTAGGCTTTTCTGTTTGGTTGTTATGGTACTAAGTGTTTGCAATATGTCTCTTTTTTAGTCAAAAGAATTGAATAATTTCCACTACAAGCCACAATAACTAAGATGGAAGAATTTTTACTAGCTAGATCCAATGTCTGATCCATGTCAGAGTCTCTGTATTCTTATGTGTTTTGCATCTATTTGATGTGTGTTGCTTTCTACACATCATGAAGAAGTTGTTGTCTTAAGGCTGTAGTTTAGGTTTGTAGTCTTATTTGTTTCTTAAATGTACTTGGCTTTTATCATATTTGTCTTACATTAGCTTTAATGTGGTCTTGAGTCTGGTTGTATTCCTCTGGTTTCGCTGATCCATTTTCTTCAGTTTTTAATGTAATTGGTGTTTACTTCAGTTTTTAAAAGAGCAAACAAAGAATAATTATAATTCAACAACTAATCCAAGGGCATTGAGGGGACAGTCCCTAACTGGTGTTCAACCACCGGACAGGCCAACAAGATCTTTTCTAAATCTATTCTAATTCTCTTGAATGGAAAAATGAATATTATGATTTACTGATTCTATGAATACAATTACCTATGTTTTAGCAGGCATGCATTCATCACTATCTGCAATAATTCTATTTTTTTCTCTTAGCTTTCTTTTCATGAATTCATCTTGTCCGAGGTTTCCGAATTTGTAAATTTCTTTTAATTTTTTGAAGTGATAGAGTAGTACTTTTAAAGGACAGAAAAACCCAGAATTTTTCTTGACTTTTTGATGAGCTTCTAGATTATATATTTGTTGGTGCATTAAGCCATTTAATTTTTGTCCTATTTCAGGATAGTGTTTTGGTGGAGGAATAATATTGTCAGAGCAGAGAAAACCAAAAGCTAACTATGATGCTCTGAGAATAAAGCATTTCGCGTATATAAGCAAGAGTCCAGTGATAGAAGTAAGTCTTGAAGCAACATTAATAAATCTGAATTCCTCCTTTCTATATTATTAGATAAGATTTACTTCAATCAATATTGTGTGCTTAAAGAGATTTCATGTTTGTGATTATATTACAGGTTGTAAAAGATGGAGGAAGAAATATGGTCAGAAGAAGGTCACTAGGGATAATTAATAATCCATTCTCCCAAAGATTATTCCAAATGCTCATTTGTTCTACTTGCTAGCTACCTTGTCAAGAAGAAGAAGGAAGGTATACGAATCTTACACGTAACTAGAACTTTGTTTTCTACAATTTGCTCTATATAGAGATAGTAGAAGAGAGAGATTGTAGAGTATATCGTAGGACATAAAGCGGTGTAGAGCGGTGTAGAGCATACGCATGCATAGAGTTAGGGAATAGACATAGGGCCATAGGACATAGGGCATAGAATATATAGAACATAGAGCATAGAGAATATGTTTAGAGTTGAGGATACGCATAGGCAATATAGAATCTGCAAGAATCAGTTTCTCTAGAAGGAAAATTTATGGGAAAAACATAAGTTTGGTTTCTTGGTAGTAATTACAAAGCGGTTGATTTATCTTCAATTGAACTTGTCATTATTATTATTATTATTTTTGAAAATCTCTGAAATTTCCTATTCTTAATTTTCTCTTTCTTTATTCTCTTTACATTCTTGATTTCCAGGCTTCTGTACTTTTTTGTGTTATTTTTTGCATTTCTGTTTCATATGGGTTTCTCTATATTTTCTTACAAGTTCATGTCTCTTTTTTCTTGTGTTTACAAAATGGGTGCGGGAATTTAATTCTCTCACTCCCTTTTCTTCAAGAAAGACTGCAAGAATCAAGTTTCTCCGAAGGGAAAAATAATGTGGAAAATGTAAGTTTGGTTTCTTGGTTTCTTTGATACTAAGCTTTCTATAAATCTTGGATCCAAATTTGTTTATGACATAACTACTATTTGATGCTTTCACTATTTCAGTGATCCATGTAGTTCCCTATCCACTGTAATTCATAAAAGAATTTTTCATCATGCTTGTGTTTCACTATGTGTTTATTTATTATCATAGTCCTAATTTCTTCATCTGTTGGTTGGAATAGTAAAAATTATCCTGATTTGAACTTGGGTTGCTGTAGAAGTCTTTATACACATTTAAAGATCCAGATATTCTTTATTGAGTTGCATAACAACCTTCATATGCATATGTGATTGTTATTCCTTTGACAATTTCTTCGTATGCTAATAGGATGAAGGTCAAGGTCCTTCCATTTAATTTTTCATTCTCTGAAGAGGTCCAATTTTAGTCATTACAATGACTTTTTAATTTTTTTTTTTCCTATCAAAGAAGTCCAGTGTTTTAGTTCCTTTCATATTTTCTCATGAAGTAACCTTGGCCAAGGTTTTCTTGTTTGCAACTTTCTTTTATTAATTTGTGAAAGTGAGGATTGTAATTTTAAGGAACAAAAACCAAAAAAAATCTTGGTCTTTTGACTGAGCTTCTATATATATATTATATATATGGTTTTGGAGTTATTAATCCTTCCTTTAATTTGTCCTGTTTCAGACTGGTGCTTTGGTGGCGGAATTAGCAGATGTTGACAGTAATGTAGTGAGAATTAAGATTTTTGGAGTAAGCACATCTGCACTAGGTAGCAAGAATCCAACAGGAACTCAAACTATTGCTTCCAAGAAGAATAGGAAAAGTTAAGGATTCGTTTATTTAATATCTTCTCATGAAGTTTTACCGCTTGTCCAAGGTTTTATTTATTTTAACTTTCTTTTAATTTGTTAAAGCGATACAGTAGAAAACAAAACCCATAAATTTTCTTGATATTTTAATTTAGCTTCCATATTATATGTGCTGATGTGTTGCTGTTGATCCTTCCCTTAATTTGTCCCATTTGAGGCTGGTGTTTTGGTGGAGGAATATAATTGTTAGTTGTAGAGAAAATCAGAAGCTAACTGAAATGTTGAAAGATATGTGAAAGCAAGAAGAGGAAAGCTGATAGGCCCAACCAGAAAACAGCTCCATTGATGAAGGTCATGCAAGAGGGGTACCCTGGCTTGCTGCTATTGGACTGATATCTCATGGTAGTTGTATTTGTAGGAACCTGTACTAAATGAAAGTTTTAATGGAAGATACTTCATTGTTGCAGTGTTTTATTTTTCTTGGGTGATCAACAAAATGTTTCTCGTGATGTTGCTTTCATAACAAAGTAACATCAGCACTGTCCATTCCTTTCATTTTTAACTCCTTGAATTTGGATATTGGCTTTTATAATGATATAGAATTTTCTCTTTTGTCAGATGGAAGTTTTCTATGTGGAGTATGAACTTTTTCTCATTAATTGGTAATTCGAATCAACTGAGGTATTTATATTTCTATGCATTCAGCTTTCCTGCTTCTAAAGTTAACATGATTAGCAGAATTTTTACCACTATATAGCCTTTTAAGTTGCCATATCTTACCTTCATTATATAGAACCTAAGGCTTATGGCAGAAATCACAAATCAATTGGCCTATGTGCTAACTTTTACCTTTTGTGAAGTGCATTAATTAAACTTTCTATATGTTCTTGCTTTCCTTGTAGGTTTGCAATCCTCCTGTATATTTATAAGAAGGTCAAAGGATGCCTAAGGAAACTGAGGACTATACTGATACAATTTTTGGAAACCTTATCAGGTTAGCAACAAGTTTCAGTATGAGAAATTCAAATAGCTATGAATTTATGCTGAAAATCAAGGATTTATTTGAATAATATATTGAGAGTCAAGTTAGCTAGGAGTCTTTATTTCTTTTATCATACTGAAAATTGTATTTGTGAACCTTGATTTGATTTACTTTTAGTTGTTGAATCTTGTTGTGATGACAACTTCTGAATATATTATTATTGCCATATAGAGTTTTATACCATGTTCCAGGATTTTGTGATGAAAAATATTGCTATAAGTGGCCTCTTGGACTTGACGCTGTAGTGGATCATTTGAAATTAGGGCACTCGGTAGGTTTAATGCTATTCTAAAGTTACTGTACCATAGGTCACAGGGATTAGTGCTTAGAGCTTAGGGCTTAGGACTTAGTGCATAGATTATAAGGTTTAGAGTTTAAGGCATAGAATATAGGTAAAAAAACTCTCTCTATTAGGTTTCTCTAGCTATATTGGAACTCAACGCTTGAACAAATGCCTAAATCTCTATGAATATTGAGATAAAAATTCTAGGTATCTCTTGCTCTATTAGAACTCGAATTTCAAAAAGATGCGTAAGCATGGATGACTATCAAAGTTAAAACTCTGTCTACTAGATCTATAATTGTACTTGATTTTAAAGTCAAACTTCGACTTTGAATAGATACCTAAATCTTGATGAGTTTGAGATGAAAACTTTCTTATAGGTGTCTACAGTTGTACTTAGGGTTGAACTTTGAATAAACACCTACATATCCATAAACTAAGATGAAAACTCTCTCTACGAGGTATCTCTAGCTCAACTCGACTCCAACTTTGCTAAAATGCCAAAATCTCTAATAGGTGTATGTTATTCTACTCAAGGTTCAACTGCGAACAAACGCCTAAACCTTGATAAACACAATTGTATTGAAAACTCTCTCTACGCAGTATCTCTAGCTCATCTTGAACTCTGACTTTTAAGAGATGCCTAAATCTCGATGAGTGTCAAGAAGAAAAGTCTCTAGTAGGTGTCTTAGTTCTATTTAGCTTTGAACTCTGAACATATATCTAATCCTCGATAAGTTGAGATCTATGTGGTATCTCTAGCTCAACTTGAACTCTAATTTCGAAGAGACATCTAATCTCTATTATGAGTGGTGGTAGTGGGGAGAGGGTTTGAATCAATGTTGATCTAGGAATAAGAGTTCAAAATGGTGCTGGCTTGTCAACATGAAAATAAACAACTTGTGATGTTCATTCGAAGCAACATTGTCTTTGCCAATGCCAATGGAGGTACAAATCTTCTTTTATATGATTACTTTTTTTCATTATTATTTGTTTACATTCCTCTACTCAATTCTTGAGTATCTTATCATCACTCAATCCTTTCTTTTCCTTTTCTTTTTCCTGGAGAGCTTTCTTCGATACATGGGTAGCAAAATATTTTTATTATTTTACGTACAAATGCTAAAATTTGAACTGAAAAATAAATGTTAATACACTATAAAACCAAAGATTTTGTAGTAATATTATCATATTAAATAATATATAATGTTAATTTATCATAATTATAAAAGAAATTAGAAAAAAGCTTAAAAAAATCTCAAATAGAAAAATAATCGTTATGGTCAATGCTGCCAACTTGTAAAGAATCTGAGTACGCAATACAAACCGTTAAAATTTAATAGGTTGAAGCACCTTATTTAGGGAGTTCTCATATTTCAGTAGGTTTCTACTTCCATTCTTCTTTTGTTCTGTTAATCAAAAGTGGTATTCTATTTCCATGTTTTGTTCTTGTAATCAGGAGTTTTCTACTTCCATTCATATCTTCAATTATTGTTTTCAAGGTTCCTGGATTCTTTTTTTAAAGGTTCTGTGATAATCAAAAGTGGTTTTCTGTTGTAATTTTGAAGGCTTTTGTATGTGAGTTAGCATGGTGTGACTTGAAAAGATGCAAGCAGAGAGGAAAAAATAGGTAATTTTGTTGATTTCAGCTTTCATATCTTCAATTCTTGATTTCAAGATTCTCTAATAATAAGAAGTGGTTTTCTTGCATTAAACACTGTAGAAGAACACTGGAGCTGGAAGGAAATCTTTTAGTTCCATTTATCCTTGTAGAAGATCCAAATATATGCTATGTTTCATAATTCCATGCTAATAAATATTGCTACTGTGGCCTCTTGAATTATGTCATAATGTGGGAATCATATAAAATCAGGGCACTTTGGGACGTTTAGGCATGGATGTTGCTTGGAACTAGCAATTCAATCCTAATAATGCTATTCTGAAGTTACTTAACCTTCCTGTAGATATATGGCCGAGGTATATAAACTTCTCTAAGTTTTAGTTAATGTTGATTATGATGCATGCCATGTGCCAACTTCGAAATGTCTTTATTTCTACTGCATCTCATTTTGTTGCATTCCCAAGAATAAGGTCTCAGACTATAACATTGGTAGGAGATGGAGTAGATGAAAAAAGTGATCCTCTCCTTGGAGGCTCCATATATTCCATTGATAATAGGCAGGTGAGAGGATGTGGACTTGTTTATAGGACTTGCATTCTTCTTTGGACATTCATTGATCTCTGCGACATTCCAAAAATGGCTTAAAACCAAGTCTGAAACTTTGTGTTTTGTCATTCGTTTGACAACTATTGCCTATGGCATATCATAGAAACAAACAAGAGTATAGATTACTTAATTTTCTAAATATTTCTCAGTTTATTAACAAACCATTACCAATAGGGCTGAAGAAGCCAAATTTTGCTTAGACGCCTTGTGTTCCCGTTTATGTTATGTCCTCTTGCAAATCTTTGCTAGTAACTGGTGTTTTTCATTTTTGCATTCACATTTTTATCCGCATTAATTGGCATGTTTGTATTTGATGTTCCCAAATCTACATTATGGAGCTTGGCTTGTGTTTTCCACTACAAGGAGGCGAACAGTGACTTCTATAGCGAGAATGGTTCAAGCTTAGTATCCTTATATAACTTTGGCAGTATTCCTATTACTACTCCAACCATGCTCTCAGCTTGGAATTTATTTCTAAACTTTTTCCTCTTATATGTTCGATTCCGTTAAATCAATTAATTTATGTTGGCACTTTAAGCTCCATTTGACTAGAGCTAGGTTCAATTATTTGTAGTTCTAACATGTATTTTCCTTTTTCCTTTTTCTTGGAAAGAGTTGGTCTAATCAATAAGAAATGTGAACTTTTTGATCAAACTGGTCTTATAGAACAACTTAGGGTCTTGAGATGTTGATGGTTTTCTGGTTGATTTCTTGTGGGAAGAAGTAGAAGCACATGCTCGTTAGGAGTATAACTGGAATGACTATAGGCAGCTATCAAATTGTGCATAAGCTTTAACTCAAGTTTCAAGTAGAATTAACACAAGTTTCTTGGTTTTCATTTCTGTATTCCCTTTTTTGACATAATGATTTTTATGGATGGGAATGCTTTTGGGATGTTCAATTATTAGGTATTTATGCATTTAGATCACTAGATTAGTAAAGATGTCATCATTTTCTGGAAGTATGGTGTTGTAAAGGGTCTGTTTCATAAGTTAGAACAAAAGCTAGTTAAGGAGGTCAGAGTGTTCCCATGTATTTGACTCATTGAAGAATATCACTAAATGATTCTTTATATCAATTCTATTATATTCGTGCATCGTTTATTCGTCAAAAAGTTAATGAGTAGTTTGATTGACTAGACAACTTAGTTGATGACTATAAGACCAAATTAAGACCAGCTTTGATGCTTCTTAGTTTTCTTGAAAATTTTCTAAGAATCATACTGAAAATTAATGTCAGATTTTGATTTTCTGGTGAAGATGTTTATATTCCACAGCCTGTCTGGACTCTTTATTGATTGAATAAAACATCGAATGAAACTTATATTAATGACCTTTAAAACGTACTATAGGGAAAGATAATTCTTTTAGTACATAAACACAATGTGCATTGCATTATTCCTTTTGTTCTAATTAGTGTATTTTTTATACTGATCTTTTGATGCCGTGACTTGAAGAGATAAAAAGTGTTTTGGTTTTGATTTTGTTTGTTATTTATAGTTTTATTAAGTTATTAGATTTGTTACTTCTTGAGCTGCAGATCTTCAAGAGTGGGCCATTTTTCATTGATTCACGGTTTGCATATGTTAATGAGCACATTTTAAATCAAACTAAAAATGAAGAATATGAGAAAGGGCAGGAATTAAAAGGAAAAGGTAATGTACACAATTTAGCCAACACTTCAATTCTATGCTTCTTTACTGCAACATTACATGTTTCTTGTAAGCCTTATCAGATTGTTACACTTTTGTCATAACTTTTTTGACATAAACTTGACATTATGATTGTATTCTATGAACTTCTGTGATTCCAAATATTGCATTCCTCATCTTGACAACTCTATGATAACTTTAGATCTGCACAAATCAAAAGAATAATTAAAATAGGAGGTGATAGTATTTCTTCCATATATACTATTGAAAAAAAAAAAGAAAAAAAAACCAAAACTAAAGTAGAGAGAAAATACATAAAGGATTCTTTATGGGGACGAATAAGAGATTCTAAGTTTGGTATTTATTGGTTGCATTTTGAAACAGAGATAAATATGGACAGAAGAAGCCCTTATGGTTCTACCATCTCTATTTTGAGTAAGTTTTATGTCTTATAAGTTGTCATTTGGGTAAGCTTTTACATTGAAAAAAAGCAGATTTTATAGGGAAATAATGATTATATAATTATTGACTATTGGATGAGATATGATTTTGTTCAAGAAAATGATAACAAAATACCGAATAAAATAGAGTCAACCATTATTTAACTTTGAACAACACTTTTTTCTCTCTTCTAACATAGTAGCTTCCACCATTTCTTAAAAAATTATTTATTTATTTTGTGCTCACCAGATCTCTCTTTAATTATCTTTTATATCCCTTATAAAACATATCCCACTAGCAAAAGATAGAAACTAACTAATTAAATTCCTCCATTTTCTTTGGTTCTGGTAATTAGTTTTATACTTCTATTCTTATTTCTGACTACACTTGTTTTCAAGATTCTCTAATACTCAGAAGTGGTTTTCTGCTGTGATTTGGAAGGCTTTTGTACGTGGGTGAATATGCTGTGACTGAAAAAGATACAGACAGAGAGAAAGGATATGACCTAAAGCCCTATTTTATTTTGACATTGCAGCTGCAAGTGCAGACTCCCTGGTATTTTTGCTCAAGTGGTTTGAATGTTTTCCCCAATATAAAGGAGGAGATTTCAATGATATTTGAGAGAGTTATGCAGGTAAATACTTGCGTATTATTTGCTTTTATAATCATCTCTCTGAGAATGTGCAGGAAATTTCTGAATGTTGTTGCATGATCAAATTGCTTTTATATGCATGACACTTTGAATATGTTCTATAGGACAAAGTCATGTAGGCATGTTATTTTGCAATAATTATTTCCAACAACTCAAGATTCTTTACTTCTTGATATTCTAGAATATTAAGGAGCATTTAGTTGCTCTTAATTCTATTGTGGGTAAAAACTCTAGTGCGCATCAAATATCACTAGACCATGATAAAGAATCCAAGAGTTCGAAATGAATGAAGCTAAAAGTAAAAAAAGTTGAAAAAAGTTTTGTTATCCTCCTTTAAATTAATGAAGAAGGTTTGTTCTAACTAGTTTATATGTCTATGCCCAATTTATAATATTTCTTGATTTATTACCTAATAAGAGAGGTTAAGGGGAATCTTTCTGTTATTTTTGCACTTTGGCAGATGTAACTGATGAATTCATTAAAATTCACAATTATCCTAAATAGATTAATCAAAGTCATTTTCTATTTAGGACACTATGCAAATTAATTGGTATAAAAGAATTTAATACATATGAGTTAAGAAATTTGAATCTTTCAGCTTTTATGGCAAGTAATTAATTAATGATCAATTATTTATACCATAATCAAGTTTTAAAGATTTTCTTTTAGTTTCTAATTATCTATTGGTTTCATCTAAGAAGAGTATTTGTTATTCTGGTAATTGCTCATAGCCCTGATACAGTTCACATAAGTGATTCTTCTCATGATATAATCAAGAGTAGTACTGTAAGCACTAGTATGTTTTTCTTTATGTTGAACTTGCAGAAAATAGATAAGATGAGGAGGACACATCTAAAAGAAGTCACATTATATATATATATATTCTATTTCATGGTACAATCCAAATTCTCTTTACTTTTCAAGCTGTTCTCTTTTATGTTAAAAATGGGAATATGCAAATGCAAAATATACAATGTTCCTTCTCTTCATATTTTCTATTTCCTCCCCTAATATTTCTTTAAAATTATTTGTGTGTAACTTTCTAATTACTATTTTCTTTGGCTAATTTAAATCTTGGCTCGAATTGTATTTATAGAGTCTAACTCTTGTTCATAAAAAAGTATCATCATCTTACATCTTGAGTCGAATCTAATACCTTATAAAATATTGATAAATTATTTATCACTTATATCAAATTTAAATACTTTTTTGTTAACATATTTAGTAAAGCTAAAAATATTTATAATTAAAGAAAAAATTAAGTACAATTTCACTATATTAAATTGAAAAGCAATTATTGTAGAATCGAGTGCACTCGTACTCAATTATGCCGTCATTAAAAATTTAACATTAAAGTTTATTCTAGACAGTTCGAATGAAAATTAATTTGAATGTAAATATAAATTAAATGTCTCCCTCAAATTTAAATTTGAGTTAATTTTTTAAAAAAAAAAAAAAAAGAAAGAAGAAAAACTCCATTTTTTTTTAAAGAAAATCAATATTAATAATTTGTACGATTACTCATACACCTGAACCTGATTCCCCTTTTTACCGGCTCCGCTTTATTTTTTCTAAACTTGTGGAGCCAATTCAATTTATGAGCAGAAAGGATAGCTTTTTTGGCGGCCAAGCCCATGCACGCCGACCGGAATTTGACGGCCGAGATTCGATTTCTCGGTAACACGAAAGAAAGAGCTCCATCAGTCAAAAGGCCAAAGGTTTTCCACGTCGGCATTCATAAAAAAAAAAAGAATTTCCCTAAACTTTTTAGAGCTCACATGTGGTCAAAAGTGGGCTCCACAACGCACCACTCCCGGAATAATGTTATGAGGGACCCACAATGGCTCCACCAATCAGATGAAGGAAAGAGATGCAATTACCCTTTACTGGTTTTCTCCTTTTTTTTTTTTTTTATATATATATATATTTTTTTCTCATTTTATAAAAAAATGAACATTTTATGTTTTGACACAATTATTCCTCCTACTTTCCTTTTCCTTCTATATGCTCAAATATAACCAATAAATTTACTAATTTTTTTTCTCTTTTTTGCATTTTCATAAATTTTGATATATATACTTCAATAATTAAAAAAATCTATGTAACATTATTTAATTAGAATTATTCAAAATAAATAAATATTAGACAGAGTGTTTACAAATGTTACACTAACTTCTTTTAGTTAAATTTTTGATTTTACACAATAAAAAAAATATATTCTAAATGTTATATGAAATAGAGAGTTTGAAACTTTTTATGAGCGCCATGTAATTAATTTGAAGGCTATGATTTCCGTAATAGGTGATGTTTGCGTCCCTTATCTGGTACGTTGAATTTCAGTTTTTGTATTTTTTTAGTTCTCCTGAGAATTTTTGTATGCTTCATTCAATTTTGGTAATTATTGTTGGTGATTACAAATATTTGATATGATATTTGTAATTTTTTCCTCTATTTCCTCTCTCCATTGAACATTCAAATGTAATTTTTTCTTGTTTTTATAATACATTCATGAATTGGATAAAAGAAACAGCGTTAAGAAAATAATTTATGAGCAGCCAGAAATTCAAGATTCTCCCAAAATGTGATAAGAATATTAATGGGTTTTATATTTGCAATTTATGAGTGGGTTTCTAAGTTTTGAATTCTTTTTATCCCATCAAGAAAATCAATTACGTAAAGAAAATCAAAAAAATCAATTATGTAAAAGTTTTCTAAAATATACTTAATCCACTTAAAGAAATCTTACTTTAAAAAAAATAAAATTAGAGGCCTTTTTGAATTTCCATGAAAGAATTTAAAAAATATCCATCATGTGATACTTGATAAATACTTTGGAAATTTACTAATTTGAATTTGAATTAAAAAATAAGAATATGAAATGTAAGAAATCAAGAAAATAAATTAGGTTTCGGATCCTTCCAACGGTAAAAAATCAAGAATTAGAACAGTAAGAAATCAAGAAAATTGTGGGTCTCGCGTCATTCTAGTCAACCCGTTCCTTATAAATGAATAGTATGCCTTGTTCTGCAAGGGTGTCCCCGGCGGAATTTGTTTCTTCCAGAGTTCTGCAAGGGTTTTATATAAAGATTATGGCTTGATAATGATTACGAGAAATTGAAGAATAATCTTTCATCACTTTAATGTTGTTTTTGGTGAGAGAAACTTCTTGCAAGGAAGGCTTTTTTGGTCTTGTGGGAAAATCAAAAAATGTAAATAAAAATCAAGAAGTGGGACGGCGGAGTCTGTCTCCCGGGTGGTCCAAATTGGATGACTAATTGGAATGACTAACAAAGGGAGAATAATAAGTTCTGAAGACGATCGGATTCCAACGGTTGCAGAACATTCTAGAGAACTGATACGAGCAGTAATTAATGGTAATGTTTTTGATGATTAGTTCGTGGATTATTTACACACACAATATAAATAATACAGAGATGATGGAGAAAAATAACAGCAGGGTGGTAAGGGCAAAAAAATTGTTATATCCCCCCAATGACATGTTGGCCGGAATATCTTTCCCGTCGGTTTGGTTTTGCTGCTGCCGGAGATGGAACGTCTAGTATATATATAATATAAGTATAATAATCGTGGTGGTAGTATATAAACAGAAGGTGGCATTCTCTTCTATTCCACCTCTCCAATCTCATCGTCGGGTACTCTTTATGTGTGTATATATATAAAACGATTATATGTATTTCATTATTAGTCAAGTGAAAACTAACACATCAAAAATTTACAGATATGGATATGCAATTATGGAGAAGCAAAAGCGGAGGTTGCCAGTTTACAAGTACAGGAGGGCCATTCTTTATTTAGTAGAGACTCACGCCACCACCATTGTTGTCGGTGAAACTGGCAGTGGAAAGACCACTCAGATTCCTCAGGTCCGCTTTTGATGCATTTTTTTTTCCTTTCACAAATATGGTAATTTTGTTAGGTATTTGATGTATTGATAAATTGCCAATGGGTTGATATTGTTAGTGGTTTTCTCGTTTATGTCAACTGTGTATAGTATTTGAAAGAAGCTGGGTGGGCAGAAGGTGGGTGTATCATAGCTTGCACACAACCAAGGAGACTTGCTGTCCAGGTTTGAATTTATCCTAGCATTTGGTACATATTTGACAATATTTTTGAGTATTGATGTGTTTGGTGTTTTGTAAGTTTGAGTTCTTTATTTTATTGGAGGTAGTTGCAAAGAATGTGAATCAAGGATGCCTTATGAGTAGCAAAGATTTATACTGCTCTGCTGCGGTAGTGATCAATTCCCTTTCTCATTGGTTATAAGCAAATGTTTCATTTAAAATCGATGTTGGATTACATTGAATTTGATCTACCTCAGGTTTAAAACATAATTGCTATCTTTTGTAGGAAATTTATGGGAAATGGAGCTTTTGAATATGGTAAATCCTCTTGAACTCTCTTAACCTTTTTGTTTCTTAGTGATTGTTAAGACAATATCTCTTGACCTTCCTTCCTTATTTTATTTTTCTTACCTTTCCATTACTTGAAGTGTGAATTGCGCTACCAATAGTATGTTCAAAAAGCTTGTGTTATAGAATTTACATGTTGAAGGTTATCTATGTGCAGTCTGTTGCTTCAAGGGTTGATGAAGAAATGGGTGTTAAACTTGGTCAAGAAGTTGGTTATATAATTGGATTTGAAGATATTTCAAATACAATGAGATCTCATGCTTTCACTTCTATGAAATACTGTGGTCGATAGACTTAAGAAGTCTTCTTTAAAATGATCTGTAGTCCTACATTTTAACTATTTTTCTATGCTTAGTGATAACATCATTGCTTGGCATCGCAAGACTTAACTCGGATCAAGTTTCTCACAGATGGAGTGGTGATGAGGGAAATGATGGATGATCCTCTTCTAAGGAAGTATAGGTATTAACCTACCACTATCCATGGCAGAAAATATCATCTTGTTTTCCTTTTTCTTCTCAATTTTCTTACCAATTCATCAGTTCGGTCACTTCTACTTAATCTTACAACTGTGGTTTAGTTTTATATTCATAGAGTGGTTTAGTTTTATTGGTTAGCTAGCAGAACCTGGTTTCCCTGGTTCACCTTATGCCATTGATTTTAGGCTAAGTCCTCACTACAAGCATAGGAGAGATACTTGCTCTATAAAGCTAGGGTCATTACAGGTTGGATTCTATGATATCTCCATGTGCCTTTTTGTTTGATTCTTTATTTTATTTTTAATCAAATGCTTTTTAATAACTTGAATCAAGTTTCTGAGTATCTAATTGTCAATTTTGATGAGTAGCTGGCATGACTTTTGTTGCTTCTAGGTTGAATGCATTGACTTTGCGATAGACCATTTTGTATGCTCTCTGCTTATTGTCTTTTTTTTTTGGCTGGTTATTGTTGAATTGAAGAAGTGGAAGTAGGAGACAGGGTGCAAATGAACCTTTACTGAATGAGACTGATGAAGTTGGAGACGATTATGGCAATCTTAACACGGATGATGTAAGATGTAGTTTCAATTTGTGACACACTCTTCTACTGTATCAGCTTTTGGATTAATTTTTGCCTATTTAGTATGATAGTTTTGGTCTGTTATATGAATTCTTTAATTTCTTTTCCTTTTTTTTGAAGATGATTTTACTTGATTATTTACATAACAAGGATTTGCATTTCCTGTTTTCTTTTAGCTTTGAAGATTAATATTATTTTTAGGCATCAAAGTTCTTCTCTTTAGCTCTGCATTGCTATTCTATCTTGTTACGTTGAAGAACTTCTAGTAATTATTATTATTTTTTTTGGACAAATTTAATTACAATATCATCTCTTTGATCCAATAATAATATCTAGCCTAACAAAGTGCTTTATTACCCTTAACCTGCCTAGATTCTATGAGTTACTATCCACTATGTTTTATGCTTATTTGATGTTTATTTTATTTTATAATTTGAAGGGAGTGATTTGAAGATATTGGTTTGTTGTTACTTTGTCTTTTATCAGTAACTAGCTATGTATCCCATTGTTATGCATGTCCTGAAATATATATATATATATTTTTTTTTGGCTTTCTAGTGCATTACAAATGATCATTCTGCCTTGAACACAGTTTATTCTGTGTTTCCATAATGTTTTACACGACCGGTATGATATTGTGGCTATGTTAGGGTCAGAAAATGAATCCTCATAGGGAAACATCCAGTTCTCTTCCATTCAAACACACATGGCCTCTTTTTTTAGGTTTGTCCCTAAGTTTCATTTATTCTTTTTTATATATTTTCAATTTTTTTTTTTTTTTTTGGGAAATTTATGCTGATTGGTTTTGTTGTATTCACAGGACATATGGAACATGTACTGAAAATCCTGCTCTCATATTGATTTTATCCTTGATAATTGTTTTGATCTTGGGGAAAAGCTTGGAGTGTTTACTTGATGTGCTAACGTGTGTTACATACGAATGTTTTGGCCTATTATAGGCAAGGTCTAAGACCTAGTTGAATCCAATTATCAAATTATGATGGAAATCTACCATAAATCTTGGGAAAAAGCTTGGGAGTGTTTATTTGATGTGCTCTCAAGTGTGTCAGATACAAATATCTTGGTATATTATTGGCAAGTTCCAAGACCGTAGTTGAATCAACTATAAAATTATGAAAGAAAGCTGCAATAAATATTGTTGAAAAACTTGGGAGTGCTTACTTGAGTGTGTTACAATGAGTGTCTTGGCCTATTATACGCAAAGTCCAAGACCATATTCGAATCCAATTATAAAATTATGAAAGAAAGCTACAGCTGATCTTGTGGAAAAGCTTGGGAATGTTTACTTGATGTGCTCTCGAGTGTGTAACATATGAATGTGTTGGCCTATTATAGGCAAGGTCTAGGGCCATAGTCGAATCAATAGATCTTAAGTAAAAGCCTGGGAGTGTTTACTTGATGTGCTCTCGTGTGTTATATATTAATGTTTCGGCCTATTATAGGGAAGGTCTAAGACCCTAGTGAAATCCAATTATCAAATTATGAAGGAAAGCTACCAAAAATCTTGGCCTATTCTGTATTGTTTACCTAATAAGTTTAGCAGAATCTAGGGTGGATTTTGTGTGACATATTTTTGTTAGTGATGTCTTGCAACAATTCTCCATTCCATTTTCCTAATAGTTTAGGAATCACATTTTCCAGTCATCATTTGAGCTTGAATTTAATTTATCTTGTTGCAGAATCAAATGTCTTGAATAAAACTTGGGATGATGAAGAAGATGAATACTTGGCTCATGAAGCGTATGAGCATATGCAACTGAATGCTGAACAGGTATGATTTTGAGTGAAATTTCTATATTTTGCCAGTCAAACTAAGAATATTTTCTATCTTACATGTTTTTCATTCTCTTCCACCTTTGAAAGTCATGTCTAACTATTTTTTTGCACGTTATAAAACGTCACCCATCATTCATCTCAGGACAGTCTCTTAGAACTTAGTGCTAATACAGTTCAACTTAAGACAAAGAAGGAGAAGAAAGGGGTAATTCAGTCAATTTACACTAGGGAAAGGGGTAATTCAGTCAATTTCAGGAGATAATTGGAATTTCTCTCTTTCACATCATTTTATCATATGGTTGAAATGGATTTGGAAGTAGTCTCTGTAACCTTCTTCCCCCTGCCCCTTTTACCAAATGAAA
This sequence comes from Cynanchum wilfordii, assembly GCA_025388415.1. Classification (NCBI taxonomy): domain Eukaryota; kingdom Viridiplantae; phylum Streptophyta; class Magnoliopsida; order Gentianales; family Apocynaceae; genus Cynanchum; species Cynanchum wilfordii. The sequence continues at coordinate 74,231 of JAHSUH010002806.1, forward strand.
TCTAAAAGTTGAGGACTAATTCCTTTGCCATGTAGTGTTGTTCTGTACTCGCAAAGGAGGTTTTCTGCATTGATCTTGCAATTATGTGAAGGCACTTTGATGGTGCCTATTAAATGAAATTTTTGCATTTCAGGAGTGTGACTTTCCTTTGATCAATTTCCATGACAGGTTGAACTTCTTGTCTTTGACATTTTTTAGGTTAAGATTGTGGTTTGGTGTCCTATCTAAAAGCAAAGAGAGTTGCAACAGAAATGTCATCTTAAACTAGACAGAGATGATGAGGTAACACTGCTATTCCTTGATTAGGATTCAACACTTCTTGACATTTTCGTGTTTTTTTCCCCCTTCCCCTCCTTAAAAGTAACTATTTTATTTCCCTTTTCCCTAGGTAACTGATTCATTTTTTTAGTTTGTGGTGTGTCATTACATGTTAGATGTTGGAAAACCCGCTTCCTTTAGTTGCTTCTTAAACTGCTGGAAATCTGAGCTTTGAAATAAGATGCCAAGGCCTCTTATATTGGGGTTGTGGGATGGAAAAATCTCTGGCCTTTATCCTTGGGTCTAGTTTATGGAGTCTTGGAGAAATTAATCACTTTGGTTGGCTACTTATTGTTTTCTAGTTTACTAATCTTAGTTGTTTATTTGTGCTGATTAAGATGTGTATTGTCTTTAATGCATTATGCATTGCTATTTGGTCATGGAAAGAAATTAGGTAAACAAGCAGGATTAAGTTCTTTGGCAATGATGTTTGCAAAATTTCTGATATTAGTACCTGTGCTATAGATAAATTTGGAGCTTCTGTGCAGTCGGTTGATTGAAGCTCACACAGCGCATCTCAATAGAGGTTGCAAAGTGAAACCCAAGTTTTCCATTAAAAGCAGATTTCAGGTGACTACTCTATATATTATATATTAAATGTCGAGATTGTAATATGTTTGAGATTGACATAGACCCTGCTTTCTTATGCTATAAGGGTGACTTAATTTTTGGAGTATTGCTTCTTTACATGATAAATATCTGATCTCCAATGATTTTCAGGTGTGAAGTGGACATGTGCTGCACATTTCTCTCTCTTTTCTTTTCTTTTCTTTGGTTTAGAATTATGAAAGTGCAAACAAAGTGTTTTCTTTGGCAAGCAAGTTTGATCATAGCTCTCGCGTATATATTTAAGTTAATTGAGAAGGATTCAAACTAAATTCTATTGGATAATATGCAGGCCTTTATAAGTGAGTATGTTGCGAGTGTTTCCTTATTGTCGTGGAAAGAGTAGCTTTTTCATTCTTGAGAGTTCATTACATTACTGGACTAACCATATTTAACTCCTTATTCTGATCAATTAATAAAGTATAATGGATTTTCTACTCAATCAAGGCAGCGACTTGGTAGAAAGGCAAGTTATGCACCTTATTTGTAGATACCCATGACAGGAGGTAAAGTAGATTTCTCTTGCTGCTATGACCAAAATTTGAACTTGTAGCAGTGTCATAAATAGAAATATTCTTCTTATTCTTTAGAGAATCCAATGGTGCAAGCCTTCTCAATTCTACACTTCTTGCTCATCCCTCAAATTCCCTTGTTGCATCTGATATTTCTTGGAAAAGTTCAGCAGTTAACAAGGACTGCTTGAGAATAAAGGTACAAGTATTCTCATCCACTAGACCTAAAATGTATACTAATTCTATTTTTTTTTATAGTACTTAGAGAGAAATTTCAGATACAGGGCTTTCATTGGAAGAGCCAGAGAGGAGATGCTCCCCTATTCATTCACTTTCATTCTCTTTTCTTTTCTTCTTGTTCTTTTTCTCTGGAAAAAACCCCAAATCTCTCAGAATTCCTACTCTTGACAAATGATTGACCGATCATTCGTAGAAGAGTGATCGAATGCATGAAATTTTACTTGAACTGCATTTTCTTCTTTTTTGTTTTTTGGGATTTTCTTTTTTGTAGTTCTTGTTCTTATTTTTTATTTTTTCAGTTTAGTTTCTTATAATTTTAGGTTAAAAAATGCAGTGCAGTGAGTTCTTATTGTTTTTTTTCTTGTGTTTTTCTTTTTGGGTTCTCTTTTATATAGTCTTTCTTTTATTTTTGTTTCTTTAAATTCTGGGTTTAAAAATGAGACACGGTGTTTTTTTGTTTTTTTCCTCTCTAATTTTTCTAGTTTTCTTTTCCTTTTTTTTTTTTTTGAAAAAAATTTCAGTTTAAAAATGCCCTTGGTTCTTGATTTTTTTTCCTCTATTTTTCTTTTCTCTCATTCTTGTTTCTTTTCTTGTCATTTTGGTTTTTTTAAATTTTAGGTTGAAAAAATGCAGTAAGTTCTTGAGTTATTGTATTTCTTGGTGTTTTTTTCTTTGTTTTTTCCTTAGGGTTTTCTTTTTCCGTAGGTACTTCTTGCTTTTCTTTTCATTTTTATTTCATTAAATTTTGAGTTGAAAAATATCATGGAGCCTTGATTAATGTGTTTCTCGATTTTTTTTTTCCTTCTTTGTTTTGCTGCTGAGGTTTTGTTTTGTGTAGTTCTTATTTTTCTTTTCTTTTCATTTTTGTTTCTTTAAATTTTGGGTTTAAAAATTGCCCTTGATTCTTAATTAATGTGTTTTTTTGATTTTTTTTTTCTTTGCTATTTTACTGCCATGGTTTTCTTTTCTTTTTTTTTTGGTCTTTTTTTAAAAAAAATTTGGGTTAAAAAATACCTTTGGTTCTTGATTAATGAGTTTTTGAATTTTTTTTCTTCTCTTTTTTTCTTTTCGGTCGTTCTTGTTCGTCTTTTCTTTTCATTTTGGTTTCATTACATTATGGTTGAAAAAATGTAGTGAGTTTTCTTTGCTTTTTGCTTAGGTTTTCTTTTCTCTAGGTAGTTCCTTGCTTTTCATTTTCGTTTCTTTAAATTTTGAGTGGAAAATGCTCTAGGTTCTTGATTAATGTGTTTATTGATTTTTTTTCTTCTCTATTTTTCGACAGGGTTCTTTTTTTTTTTCCCCTTTTTTTTTTTTTTTTTTAAAAAAAAATCTGAGTTAAAAAATGCCCTTGGTTCTTGATTAATGGGTTTCTTATTTCTTTTAAAAATTATGGGTTGAAAAATGCTATAAGATCTTGAGTTACTGTGTTTCTTTAGGTCTCTTTTTGTTTTTCTTTTGGTTTAGTTTGGAGGATAAGATAGTTTGTTTTTTTTTTTTTTTTTTTTCCCTCTAATTCTTTCTTTTTTATGTCCAAGAGTTCTAAGATTATTTGCAGTGAATATATCTTTGATCTTGGTGTATGTTAATCTTTGTTGTTGTTTGTGTGGAGGGTGGTTTGGAGTCTTGTGTGATTATTATGAGAATTTTTATGATTTTTTTTCTTTCTAATATTTATTGTGTTTATGTTCATGTGTGAAGGTGATATGAACTTTTCTTTTTCCGTCCATGGCTTTTTGTGATTTAATTTGATCTCAAATTTCATTCATCCATGGAGGGTGATTGAAATTAATTTGACCTCAGATTTCATCTATTGGTTTGCATTTGTTCTTTGAGTTACTACAATACCTCTCTTTGAGTTACATTTGTTACTTGCTTGTATTAAATATATATATATATATATATATATGTTTATTGCAAAATTTATTATTTTAATCCCAAAGTTTAGTTTCCAAATGTAAATAACGAATCTATTATCCAATATTTCCCAATAAATATGGGATAGAACAACGAATCTTTGATAAATTATTGTCACCTTAGTTTTTCTATTGTGATGTTATCTTTTATCTTTTCTTTTTTCTTTTGTTTTTTTTCTTGATTGTAGATAAGCATCACCACAAAAGATTCGATTCCTTAGGTGGGCACAACAGTGATAGAACACAAGCCTTTATCAGAAATTGGTTTGGAGACAATTAATTGGGAAACAAGGCATTTTCCGCCTTTCTAGGGTTTTCCATATCCTCGAATCAGAATCAAGGTTACTATTATTATTATTTTAACGTTATTTCTAATCTCTTGATATGAGTGAAAATTTTCAGGAGGCACATGATGAGCCTATTGCTGAACTGAAGAACAAAGGATTAAATTGTAAAATAATCATCTCAAGCTATTTGAATAGCGGGTAACCCATGCAAGGAGAAGCTTAGCAACTTAATCATAGAAATGCAATCTATTGGGGTGGACGTTATTATTGTTGCTCCTATTTTTCATTTCCTAACACATTGCCAAGTACTTCTCATGCCCTTTTTTCATTTAGAGATTCAAATGTGAAGCACTCTTTAGAGATTTTCTTCCTTCTTTTTCCTTTTTTTGGGGAAGGACAGAATGAGTGGAGGTGGAGGGACGACGCTAGAATACACTCCTACTTGGGTGGTTGCCGCCGTTTGTATTGTTATAGTTGCTATTTCACTTGCTCTCGAGCGGATTCTTCACTATACTGAAAGGTTTTTCAACATTTTCTTACTCCCTCCTTTTTCCACTTCACTCTACTGTTGTGACCATTTTGAAATACTTTCCTTTTCTAGTGTTACTAATGGGTTCTTCACTTTTTTCTATGTTGATTACAGTACCTAAAAAGAAAAACCAAAAACCTCTCAATGAAGCTTTATAGAAAGTGAAAGAAGGTCAATTTTTAATATGTTTTCTCTTTTAGCCTACTTTTGGGTTCCGGTTTAAAATTAATCAAAAATTGGGTTTTGTATTTGTAGAGCTACTAAAATTGTATGTTTGTTTCATCTTGTGGTTGCAGAATTTGATGCTTTTAGGTTTTATATCTTTGCTACTGACTGTTTTACAAGGTAGTATAGTCAAAATATGTGTGCGAAGATGTAGTGAGACACCTATTTGCGGTGCTGGTTGCCAGAAGAATCTGCATCTCATGACGGAGCTCATGGGACCCCAAGTCGGAGACACACTCTCAGCATCGGCGCTTGTTGTTGGAGTCTAATGGTGGCTATTGTTCTGAAAAAGTAATTTCTCTCAGTTCTTGCCGATTTAATTTTCTATTCATAGATTTATTACCTTGAAAAGATTTTTTTAACTTCTCGGGAAAGATATTTGACCTATGAATTTTGATCGTTTAATTAAATCTTTATAGAATGGTGTTAAATAATGTGTGAATTTATTCCATTGTATTTTCTAATAAGAATATTTGATGCTCTTGAAATTTGATGTAATATATGAAGTATTTGAGTTGAGATAGAAAATTGGGGATCGATTACTTTACTGTTTCTTGTTTTGTAGCATAAGGTTCCAATATTATTGCTTGAATCAATTCATCATCTTCACATCTTTATCTTTGTTCTGGCCATTGTACATGTGACATTTTCAGTTCTCAGTGTTATGTTTGGTGAGATGAAGGTAATTTTTCACAGTTGTGGCATAATTACACTCCTTGTGCATTTTTGTTGACATTTCTTATATAATGATATAGATACGTCAATGGAAGCATTGGGAGGATTCAATTATAAAAGATAATTATGACACTCAACAAGGTACATATTCTTGAGTTTCTCCCTTATTCAAGATAAACCATCTAGTAAAGGATCATGGGTATATCATACTCCTTTTTTATAGGAAACTAAATATTTTGCAGCTTGAAACTTGAGCTTTTGATGATTTATTTTTCTTGAATATGGCACAGTGCTAAAAAATAAGGTCACTCATGTACATCAACATGATTTTATCTAGAATCGATTTCTCGGAGTCGATAACATTCTATCCTCTTAAGCTGTTGGTAAGATAGATTTAGCCTGTTATTGATATCATTATTATTATTATTATCTATGTTGTTTTCCCAATATGATTCTGCTGATGGTTTAAAAATTGTTGTTTTCTTGATAAATAAGAAATTCATCTAGTGGTTAGTTTTAATACTTTTCATTGACTTTTATGTGTCTTTCCTTGCCCTGTTCTACTTTGGCCTTTCATATTGCTGAGGGGGAGATTAGTAGAAAGAAAGACAAATGTTAAAATTGATTATCTTTTTGGGGGCTTTGGAAGTTCTGTTTTGTCCCTTATGGTTGATTATCTTTTATGGTTTTCAATACTTGAGGCTTCTGAGTTATTTCAGAATATGATATCATTGGTTGGAGCTTATTGGGAGAGAGAAATCAGAAATGAAATGAAGTTTACTAACTGGAGCTTTTCTGCCCAATCACTCTAACAAAGGCAAATAGATTAGTTTAAAATCCATCCATACACATTAATTTATAGGTTATATATATATGCATGTATATTACTTTTTTTTTTTAATTTTGGAATGTGAATCTGTAATGTAACATCTTTTTACCGCAGGTTGTTTGTTCTTGATTTGAAACGGGCTTGGATTGCAGTTGGACATGGTGGAGAAAGAATGAATCTGTTTGAAGTACACTATTTGTGTTGTTCCTTGGTTAACTCGTGTCTTTTGTGATGACACTTATGAGTTCCAGTGCTTCACTCACTGCCAATTTGGGTAAAACTTCTCTTTTAATCTATCTTTACTTAATATTGTTCAATGTCCTTAAATTTGATTATGGGTTAATTATTTAATAATGGATATATGTATATATATATATATATGTATGTATGTAGGTGTGGATACACCGCTGACACTATCTTTCTTCTCTTACACTGCTTGGCTCTGGATAATGGAAGCATCTTGATGTACATGCCTTAGAAATTGGTTGTAGAAATTGAGTTTCCATATAATGAATGGTTCACTATTAATAAACAGCCGAGAATTACAATGTTTGAAAAGTTCTAACAATGTTGAGTTTGCTGCAGGTTGCTTTGTGCTGGTATTTGCTCTTAGGTTTTGTTGATGTCCAGGGCAATTTTCTTGGTAAGATATAAATGGTTTTCATTATCTTTTGGTGGCTTATGGAAGTTCTATTTTCATTATCAGGTATAGGGTTTAGACTGTATTAGAAATTTACTAGTTTTAAGAATTCCCTAATTCTTGTTTCATGTCTTAAATCAACAAGATTTTTGGGATAAAGGGAGTTTAATTTTAGTTTTGGTTGTCTATATATTAACTTTGTGCAGCCTACATGCTTACTTACATAGCTAATTTACTTTACTCTCAAGAATGTCCTATTTTATGGTCTTAGAAAGCTTTCAAGTTTTATTTCATCTTTGGAGCACTGCAGTCCCCATGTTTGTTTTGTGAGCATTACAAGCTATTTAGCTTATAGAGCTTGCATTGTATGAACTTCATTCAGGTTTTATGTCTTGATCCCAATATTAGTTTTATCTACTGAACAAGAAACCTGCGGGATATATTTTGTTCGGCCCCATAATGCAGTGCTTTTCTTTTGCCCATTCCCAACCTTACTCTTATCTATCTCTACTTTTTTGCTTATCTTCTTTGGAAGTTGCACTTTTGATTTCTCAGTTGTACTTTGCAGATCTTCTACTTTTACTTTCCTAAATTTTAATTTTCTCTACATTGTGCTTGCTATACTGCTTAGTATCTCCTTAGTTCATAACATTTTACATGTATATTGCTGTTGCTGCATAAGTTACTACTGTAGATATTCATTTTTCTTTTTACCCGGTTGCTTGAAATGCTGCTAGACTTAAAATATTTTTTTCATGCATATAGTCATTCCTCAAGACTCATTTGATATGATTAAACTTAGTATGTGACTGATTTATACTAATTACAATTTCTTTTTCCTGCAAAATGAAGTGACATGTTTGCTGGTTATGTTAAAGTGAGATTACCCTTTGGCTATTCCGTGATTTCAGATACGTAGCTCCAAATAATCAACTCAGTAATTGAGTGAAAAATTCATGCATTACCTGCTAATGTTGATTTTAGGATGTGTATGCTATTGATTTCAATAATTTATTGATATAGTCTTACTTACGGGGAAAAGCATTCAGAAAATTTGTATGTCATGTATGATATTTGCGTAGTGACAAGAATGTTTTAAATTGCCCTTATAACTACCATGCTGTAAAGGTATTCAACTTTGTTCTCTCTCTCCCTCATTAACTTTTGAAACCTATTCAATTTATGTTAATAAATTGAGGTGATGAGAAAATAATTGTTTAAATGTCATTTGCAGCTTGATGATTTCTGCAAAGATTCAAAGCTTATGCCCTACACTATGTGGGAATGTTTGTTGTACAGAAGCTTAGTTTGATACGTTGAAGCACCAAGTCCAACAAGTACAAATATTTTTCCTATATTCTTCTCTTTGAATCAATATTTTGTGGTCAGTATTATTATGTATTAGGCCAGAAGTAAATAATTAAAAATTACACTTGCTTCATACTCTTGTAATGTTCCTAAAGAGTCTCTTTTCAGTATGAGGTTATCAATTCCTTCTAGTGTCTGCAGATAGTTTGACAATGAGCATATAACAAAAATGATATGAACTATAAACAATTATGAATTCACCTATTCTGTTGTGGGGAAGATTTTGAATCACACTGATGCAATTTATATTTAGTGATAGGGGGCAATAACTAGGATTATTTCCTGGTTATGTGCAGTTACGAGGGGTTTCAAAAGCAATTCCTAGGCTACGTGCACAATAGCTACAACTATTTCATGGCATAAAAGATATATTATATGCGAACATTTTATAAACTTACCACTTGTTTACAACACATTTCATTATAGTTTTGTGTTTGGTGTAGTCTTCCTATATATATATATATATATATCATATGTTCTCTTCTTTCCGTGTTCATGATTCTAGGTACTATTATCCCATTAACGAGAGATTTAAAGTAAAAAGTTTTGTGCTTCCATTTCTTGTCGGTTGCCCAACTTGCTTATGGAACTTCTTGGATCTTTTTTGTGAGTTGTCTTGTTCTCAGATCAGAGTTTGTTTATTAATGTGACTTCTACTGCTGAGTTAGCGTGCTCGAGGGGTTGCCCCAAATATTCCAGATATCTATTAATGAATGATTTGAGTTCGATACGATGGATGTTGTGGTCATTGTCATGCTATTTACAATATTTTCTATTTTGTGATTAAATTTAACCCCTCTTTGTCATCTTAAGCTTTTAAATGAGGAAAAAATGTAACATGATATCATTATAGTGTTTGATTCTTGACTCCACCTTGTTTGTATTTTATTGTTCACATGTTAGGCCTCTTATTAAATGTTTGTGTGTTCTGCTCCCATATGTGAGGGGCAGGTTAAGTGATTAAATTCAACTCCTTTATATCAGCTTACGTTTTTAGATGAAGTAGAAATTCAACAATATGATTTATGAAGGTGGTGTTGTAAATGAATTATTATAATTATTATTATTTTTGCAAAGCTAAATAATATTAAACAAGCTTCTTTGCTGTCTTCCATATGGCTATGAAGTTGGTTTTATTACTTCAAAGTTTTGTAACTTTTGCTCTTCTGTTACGTTTTGCATATATCACATTACAATACACAAATCACCTCATCTTTTAGCATTTTGCTCTATGAGTAGTGTTGTTTGTTTTCTTGCATAAATGGTTTGTACATTCATTTTCTTTTTGCCTTTTTATGCATTTAATTGGGCTTTGTTTTAGGTATACGAGTTTCAATATTAGTTACTTATAGCCTTTTCAATATTAATTGACTATTTTGTTTCTGAAACTTTTGGAGAAGGCTTATACAACTCTTGCAAGGAAGTAAAGATTGGGACAATAAATGCAAGGGAAATGGATTTTGTTGGTGCAGGTGCTCAAAATTTTAAAGGCAAAATTTTAATAAGTTAATGGCTTATTCTGTGATTCACTCAGTATTCTCTATCTTTTTAGTAGCTCAAATATGTGAAAATCCATACAGAACAGTAATTGTCAAATATGAGTTTAAATGCATGCTAGTCATTCTCATAGGTACAACTACATTTACTCTTCTTATGGCGTTCTTATATTTGGATTGATCTGTTCTATTTTTATATTCGCAGAGTGGTTTAGTTTTATTGGTCAGAACCTGGTTTCCCTGTTTCACCTTATGCCATTGATTTTAGGCTAAGTACTCCATATTCATCTGAGGTGGAGCTTATGAATGTGTCCTCCTATGCTTGTAGTGACACATTACAAGCATAGGAGAGATACTTGCTCTATAAAGCTAGGGTCATTACGGGTTGGATTCTCTGATATCTCCATCTGCCTTTTTGTTTGATTCATTATTTTATTTTTTAATCTAATGCTGGGTCTGCTTTTTAATAACTTGAATCAAGTTTTTGAGTATCTAATTGTCAATTTTGATGAGTTGTTGCCTCCAGGTTGAATGCATTGACTTTGCGATGACCATTTTGTATGCTCTTTGCTTATTGTCTTTTTTTAGCTAGTTATTGTTTAATCGAAGAAGTAGAAGTAGGATACAGGGTGCAAATGAACCTTTACTGAATGAGACTGATGAAGTTGGAGACAATTATGACAACCTTAACTGTATCAGCTTTTGGATTAATTTTTTCCTATTTAGTATGATAGTTTTAGTCTATTATATGAATTCTTTATGACACAAGTATAATGTTAATTTTTTTTTCCTTTTTTTTTGAAGAATGATTTTACTTGATTATTTACATAACAAGAATTTTCATTTCCTGTTTTCCGCATGCTTTGAAGATTAATATTATTTTTAGGCATCAAAGTTCTTCTCTTTAGCTCTGCAATGCTATTCTATCATGTTATTTTGAAGAACTTCTAGTAATTATTATTATTTTTTTTGGACAAATTTAATTACTATATCATATCTTTTATCCAATAATAACATCTAGCCTAAATAAAAAAAACAAAAAAAAAACATCTAGCCTAACAAAGGTCTTTATTACCCTTTACCTGCCTACATTGTATGGTTTACTATCCACTATGTTTTAAGCTTATTTGATGTTTATTTTATTTTATAATTTGAAGGGAGTGATTTGAAGATATTGGTTTGTTGTTACTTTGTCTATTATCAGTAACGGGCTATGTATCCATTGGTTTGATGTTATGCATATCCTGAAATATATATTTTTTTTTTTTTTTTTTTTTTTTTTGGCTTTCTAGTGCATTACGAATGATCATGCTGCATTGTACATAGTTTGTTTCCATAACGTTTTTATGACCTGTTTGATATTGTGGCTATGTTAGGGTCAGAAAATGAATCCTCAAATAGGGAACGACATCCAATTCTCTTCCATTCAAACACACATGGCTTGCTTGTTTATGTTTTTCCCTAAATTTCAAGCTTCTTTGCAGTCGGTTGATTGACGCTCACACAGAGCATCTCGATAGAGGTTGCGAGTGAAACCAGAGTTTTCCATTGAAAGCAAATTTCAGGTGACAGCTCTATATATCAATTGTCGAGGTTGTAATATGTTTGAGATTGATATAGACCATGCTTTCTTATGCTATAAGGGTGACTTAATTTTTGGAGTATTGCTTCTTTACATGATAAATATCTCTCCAATGACTCTCAGGTGTGAAGTGGACATGTCTAGTACGTTTCTCTCTCTTTTCTTTGGTTTAAAATATTGTCCTAATGGAAATTATCTCAAATTTTGTGATGCTATATAACATGCTTCTCCAGATATCAAAATAATCTCAAACTGTGATGGATCTTTTAAAACCTTTGGAGGACCCTTCAGATTTTTATGATTTTTAGTAAGTGCCTCTTTTTTCTTACCCCTCCAGACTGCATGTTTTTGTGGTTCTTTACATCTTACTCTAAGCTTCTGTGGGTAGAATTGTGAAAGTGCAAACAAAGTGTTTTCTTTGGCAGGCAAGTTTGATCACAGGCCTCGCGTATATATTTATCCTAAATTCTATTAGATAATATGCAGGCCTTTGTAAGTGAGTATGTTGTGACTGGTATGGGTAGTCTATTATCAGCATTAGCTGAAGCTGGTTTCCTTATTAGCCTGGAAAGAAACAGGTAGCTTTTTCATTCTTGAAAGTTCATCACGATTCCTGGACTAATCATATTTAACTCTTTATTCTGATCAATTAATGAAGTATAGTGGATTTTCTACTCAGTCAATGCAGCAACTTGGTAGAAAGGCAAGTTATGCTCCTTATTTGTAAATGCCCATGACAGGAGGTAAAGTAGATTTCTCTTGCTGCTATGACCAAATTTTGGACTTGTAGCAGTGTCGTAAACTGAAATATTCTTCTGATTCTTTAGAGAATCCAATGGTGCAAGTCTTCTCAATTCTACACTTCTAGCTCATCCCTCAAATTCCCTTGTTGCATCTGCTATTTCTTGGAAAAATTCATCACATAACAAGGACTACTTGAGAATAAAGGTACAAGTATTCTCATCCACTAGACCTAAAATGTATACTAATTCTATTTTATTTTGATAGTACTTAGAGAAATTTTAGATATAGGGATTTCATTGCAAGAGCCGAGAGGAGATGCTCCCTATTCATTCACTTTCATTCTCTTTTTTTTTCTTCTTGTTCTTTTTTCTCTTAGTAAAAAAGCCAGCATCTCTCTGAATTCCTACACTTGACAAATGATTGGCCGACCATTCTTCTAAGAGTCATATGAGATGAATGCATGAAATTTTAAGCGAACTGCATTTTCTTCTTTTTTGTTTTTTGGGATTTTCTTTTTTGTAGCTCTTGTTTTTATTTTATTTTTTTCTGTTTTGTTTCTTCTAATTTTGGGTTGAAAAAATGCAGCGAGTTCTTATTTATTTATTTATTTATTTTTCTTGTGTTTTCTTTTTGGGTTCTCTTTTATGTAGTCTTGCTTTTATTTTCTTTTTTATTTTTGTTTCTTTAATTCTAGGTTGAAAAAATGCAGTTACATGTGTTTCTTCATTTTTTCCCCTCTATTTTTCTACTTGGGTTTTCTTTTCTTTTTTATTTTCATTTTTTTTAAAAAAAAATTCGATTAAAAAATACCCTTGGTTCTTAATAATGTGTTTATTGATTTTTTTTTCTTTATTTTTCTTTTCTCTTGTTCTTGCTTGTCTTTTCTTTTCATTTTGGTTTCTTTAAATTTTAGGTTGAAAAATTGCAGTGAGTTATTTCTTGGTGTTTTTTTCTTTGTTTTTCCGCTTAGGTATTCTTTTCTGTAGGTAGTTTTTGCTTTTATTTTCATTCTTGTTTCTTTAAATTTTGTGATTAATATGTTTCTCGATTTTTTTTCCTTCTTTGTTTTGCTGCTGAGGTTTTCTTTTGTGTAGTTCTTACTTTTCTTTTCTTTTCCTTTTTTTTGGGGAAGGACGGAATGAGTGGAGATGGAGGGACGACGCTGGAATACACTCCTGCTTGGGTGGTTGCCGCTGTTTGTATTGTTATAGTTGCTATTTCACTTGGCCTCGAACGGCTTCTTCACTATACCGGAAAGGTTGTTCAACATTTTCTTACTCCCTCCTTTATCCACTTTACTCTACTGTTTTTTTGTGATCATTTTGAAATCTTTAGAGTTGAAAAAATGGGGGTAATGGATATTTAGGAGTGGAAGAAAAAGGGAAAGTTTGAAAAAGGTCTATTACTTTTCTAGTGTTACTGATTTCTTCTTCATTTTTTCTATGTTGATTACAGTACCTGAAAAAGAAAAACCAAAAACCTCTCAATGAAGCTTTACAGAAAGTGAGGTTGTTTTTAATCTGTTTTCTCTTTTGCCTACTTTTTTTGGATTTTGATTTAAAATTAATCAATAATCGGTTTTGTATTTGTAGAGCTACTAAAATTGTTTGTTTGTTTGATCTTGTGGTTGCAGAATTGATGTTTTTAGGTTTTATATCTTTGCTACTGTCTGTTTTACAAGATAGTATAGTCAAAATATGTGTGCCTGAAGATGTAGTGAGACACCTATTGCGGTGCTCGTTGCTAGAAGAATCTGCATCTCATGACGGAGCTGATGGGATGCCCAAGTCGGAGACACACTCTCAACACTCAGCGGTTGTTGTTGGAGTCTAATGGTGGTTACTGTTCTTAAAAAGTAATTACTCTCAGTTCTCGCCATTTTATTTTTCTGTTCATAGATTTATTACCTTGAAAAGATTTTTTACCTTCTTAGGAAAGATTTGTGACTTAAGAATTTTGATCTTTTATTTAAATCTTTGTGGAATTGTGTTAAATAATGTCTGAATTTATTCCATTGTATTTTCTAATAAGAATATTTGGTGCTCTTGAAATTTAATGTCTGGTTCAATATATGAAGTATTTGAGTTGAGATAGAAAATTGGGGATATGATTACTTTACTGTTTCTTGTTTTCTAGCATAAGGTTCCATTATTATTGCTTGAAGCAATTCATCATCTTCACATCTTCATCTTTGTTCTAGCCATTTTACATGTGACATTTTCAGTTCTCAGTGGTGTGTTTTTTGGAATGAAGGTAATTTTTCGCATTTGTGGCATACTTACACTCCTTGATCATTTTTGTTGATATTTCTTTTTATAATGATATAGATACATCAATGGAAGCATTGGGAGGATTTAATTATAAAAGATAATTATGACACTCAACAAGGTACATATTCTTTGAGTTTCTCCCTTATTCGAGATGAATCATCTTGTGTAAATGGTCATGGGTATATCATACTCTTTTTGTTTTTTTTTTTTTTTTGCAGCTTGAAACTTGAGCTTTCAATGATTATTTTTCTTGATTATGGTGTGTAGTGCTAAGAAACAAGGTCACTCATGTACATAACATGATTTTATCAAGAATCGATTTCTTGGAGTAGATAAACATTCTATCCTCTTAGGTTGGTTGGTAAGATAGATTTACCTTGTTATTTGTATCATTGGATTATTATTATTATTATTATCTATGTTGTTTTCCCAATATGATTCTTCTGATGGTTTAAAAATTGTTGTTTACTTGAAAAATAAGAACTTCATCTAGTGGCTAGTTTTAATGCTTTTCATCGTATTATTATTTTATGTGTCTTTCCTTGCCCTGTTCTACTTTGGCCTATCATATTGCTAAGGGGGAGATTAGTTAAAAGACAGACAAATGTTAAAATAGATTATCTTTTTGGTGGCTTATGGAAGTTCTGTTTTATCCCTTATGGTTGATTATCTTTTATGGTTTTTACTACTTGAGGCTTCCGTGTTTTCGAACACATGTCATTGGTTGGAGCTTTTTTGGAGAGAGAAATAAGAAATGAAATGAAGTATACTAACTGGAGCAGCTTTTCTACCGACTCACTCTAAGGAAGACAAACAGATTAGATTAAAATCCATCCATACGTATTAATTTATAAGTTAAAATGCATGTATATTGCTTTCTTTTTTAATTTAATGTGAATCTGTAATGTAACATCTTTTTACAGCAGGTTGTTTGTTCTTGATTTGAAACGGGCATGGATTGCAGTTGGACATGGTGGAGAAAGATTGAATAGAACACTATTTGGTCAACTCGTGTCTTTTGTGATGGCACTTATGAGTTCTAGTGCTTCACTCATTGCCAATTTGGGTAAAACTTCTTCTTTAATATATCTTTTGTTAATTTTGTTACATGTCCTTAAATTTGATTATGCGTTAATTAATTAATAATGGCATATATGTATATATAGGTATGTAGGTGTGGATACACGGCTGACACTATCTTTCTTCTCTTTCACTGCCTTGGCTCTGGTTTATGGAAGCATTTTAAGTTCCCATATAATGAATGGTTCACTGTTAATAAACAGCCGAGAATTACAATACTTGAAAAATTCTAACAATGTCGAGTTTGCTGTAGGTTGCTTTGAATTAGTATTTTCTCTGAGGTTTTGTTGATGTCCATGGCAATTTTCTTTGTAAGATATAAATGGTTTTCATTATCTTTTGGTGGCTTATGGAAGTTCTGTTTTCATTGTCAGGTATAGGGTTTAGGGTGTATTATAAAATTGCTAGTTTTAAGAAATCTTTAATTCTTGTTTTATGTCTTAAATCAACAAGATGGGTAAGAGTTTAATATATTTTTTAGTTTTGGTTGTCTATCTATTAGCTTAAAGGGAGTTTTGGTTTTCATGCTTATTGACATAGCTAATTTACTTTCTCTCACGAATGTCCTAATATCAGGATTCGATGGTCTTAGAAAGATTTGAAGTTCTATTTCATCTTTAGAGCACTGCAGTCCCCATGTTTCTGGTGTTTCCTTTTGGATGCATGATGTTTTGTGAGCGTTACAAGCTATTTAGCTTATAGAGCTCGCATTGTATGAACTTCATTCAGGTTTTATGTCTTGCTCCCAATATTAGTTTTATCTACTGAACAAGAAACCTTATATATCCCAGTGCGGGATATATTTTGTTCGGCCCCATAATGCCAGTTTCTTTTCCCCATTCCCAACCTCTCTCTTATCTATCTCTATTTTTTTCCTTATCTGCTTTGGAAGTTGTACTTTGCAGATCTTCTACTTTTACTGTCCTGAATTTTAATGTGCTCTACATTGTGCTTGCTATACTGCCTAGTATCTCCGTAGTTCATAACATTTTACATTATTTTTACCTCAGATTCCATCCATTGGTTTACATTTGTTCTTTGAGTTACTACAACACCTCCCTTCTGATTAATTCTACTACCAGAGAGAGGTGATATGATCTGATGGTTGTTTATTTGCACAAGGTTCCTTAAAGAAAAAGGCTTTTTCAGAAAAAAAAAAAAATATATATATATATATAAAAGGTCATTTGCATTCTCTTCTCTTTCTATTTTATGTGCAGTGCCTCTCTTTTCCTCTTTCTTTGGATAAGTCCAAGTGGAACATCATATTCAGTCATCTCTTTTTTAATTTCAGTTCTTATTTCTCCAATTAGTCAGCCAGTGCAATG
Organism: Cynanchum wilfordii; assembly: GCA_025388415.1. Classification (NCBI taxonomy): domain Eukaryota; kingdom Viridiplantae; phylum Streptophyta; class Magnoliopsida; order Gentianales; family Apocynaceae; genus Cynanchum; species Cynanchum wilfordii. The sequence continues at coordinate 90,873 of JAHSUH010002806.1, forward strand.
GTACTCTTTTACTCCTTTAATTTAATTTAATTTATTGCATAATATAGAGTTATTCAAATCAATATGGGGTGCTAAACAATTTTCTTTACCTTGCCTTTTATCACACAGCGTTTGGTAATATGTACCTGCAAGTTCTCCAGTACTTCCTCCCAGATGCCGTCTCTGCATCTTCGCCCAGTTCTCCAGATGAAATCTCCTAGTACTACCATGGCACAAAGTCCAGCCATTCCCTCAGGTTGTCAACAGTATTTGACTAGTTTGATTTAACCTTAGCATTGCATTTGCATGGACCAATCTATTTATGTATCTATCTATCTATCTATATACATTAACTATTTTGAGTGTGCAATGTTTACCCCATCAACCAACACGACAGCTGGAAAAGCCCATTTCACCTGAGCACTGTCATTCTTTTCATTGCTTCAATTTTGATCAACTTCTGAACCTTCCTGTAAGCCTTCATGCTTGATACTGTGTTATAGGATAGTGTTTCCATATTCCTCTTCCCTGTCCATTTTATGATTGCATTTCTACATTCTCCACTTGAGACTTGTTACCTGTGCTTTAGGTGGTACTTTTGCTTGTGAAAATCAAGAAAAATATGGTGGTGGGAGAGGAGGATCGCAGGCCCCGTAGGAGACCTTCATTGAAAGCCCATATTTCCTTCAATAATTACTAAAGCTTGAAAGACATGGTATTTTCCTGTGTTTTTGTTGAGAGTTCTTTTGATTTTTCTAGGTTTTTAGTTAAGAACCATGTGATTGCACAATTCAAATATGAATATTTCTTGTTGCAATTTATTCTCTTGAAAATTAATGACTATTGTTTTTTTATACTTTATCTATGGTAGTTGAGAGAAAATTGTTGCAAAAGGGTCCGAGAGGATCGAACCCGTGTGCTTTGGAGCTTGAGGTTGTGTGATACCAAGGTTCAATCACTTCTTTATTAGGTCTATATTTGTTCCTTTTTGTACTGCTTTGAATATTTGAATTGTTTCACCTCCTGCTTCCCCAACGCCCCCAGGGCATATTAAGTGTTTTAAAATTTCCGTCTATCATATGGCTATTAAGCTTGTTGTGTGTAAGACTTTACTCAATATCAATATATGAGATGACTTCTTTTTTTACGAAAAAAAAGAAAAGAAAAGAAAATTCTACTCGTTTCTGGTCATTTAAATCTCTAAGGATTGGGGCAGTTTATATCTACTTAGTTACAGAAAGGATGTGGAAAATAGTATCATATCAATTGTTAATTCTTGATAATAGTATCATATAGGATAGCAGATGGCAGTTTGTTTAGCATCTGCTTGTTACCCTTGGGAATTGTGGAGACACAAAAAGGGGTACCAATCTATGTAAAAAATAGAGAAATTATGTTTCATGTCCAGTAATTTGAAATTTGTGATATGACATGTTGTGTTGGCCTGGTTTAAGTTTGTAGGAAGAAGCTTCTAGTCTTGCCTAATTTTGATGCTGATACATTCTCTATGCTGTTGATGGTTTCGATTAATTGAAAGATGTGAACATTTGAATACCAGTCTTTTAGGTAGTTAGGTAATTAACAAACATTAGAGGGGATAGGCACCATGCAAAGAAGCACTATTCTATTTTGTACTTGTGATACTTATTTTGTATAAGAATAACAAAAGATCTAGTTGTATAGCTTTATCAATGTTATTTTCCTGTTTGTATATTAAGTTGTTGCATTTTGTTAGGGTGTTATTTAATCATTACTTATTTAATAATTCCCTTACTTTATTATATTATTTATTATTAAATGTGTGCTTTTATTATATTTTATATTTTTAGAGTCAATTTTTGCTTGTTAATTTTAATAAGAGTTAAAAATAGAATTTCGGAATAAATTAGCAAATTTACCAATCTCTCCCTTATTCATTTATATTCTATTTTATTTTATTGCCAGCATCAAAGAAATTCTTCATCAGAGGATGTATTCTCAAAGCTGATCTGGTGATAGATAATTATGGGTAATTGGGAGTGAAAGATTTGAAGTTCTATTTCATCTTTAGAGCACTGCATTCCCCATGTTTCTGGTGTTTCCTTTTGGATGTATGATGTTTTGTGAGCGTTACAAGCTATTTAGCTTATAGAGCTTGTATTGTATGAACTTCATTCAGGTTTTATGTCTTGCTCCCAATATTAGTTTTATCTACTGAACAAGAAACCTGCCGGATATATTTTGTTCGGCCCCATAATGCACTGCTTTTCTTTTCCCCATTCCCAACCTTTCTCTTATCTCTCTCTACATTTTTGCTTATCATCTTTGGAAGTTGTACTTTTGATTTCTCAGTTGTACTTTGAAGATCTTCTACTTTTACTTTCCTGAATTTTAATTTGCTCTACATTGTGCTTGCTATACTGCTTAGTATCTCCCTAGTTCATAACATTTTACATGTATATTGCTGCTGCTGCATAAGCTACTACTTGCAGATATTCATTTTTCTTTTTACTCACTTGGTATGATTAAACTTAGTATGTGACTGATTTATACTAATTACAATTTTTTGTTCCTGTGAAATAGAAGTAACATGTTTGCTGGTTATTTTATAGTGAGATCATCTTTTGGCTATTCTGTGATTTCAGATCCATAGCTCCAAAAATCTTTTGGCTATTCTGTGATTTCAGCCTGCTTATTGAACTTCTTGGATCTTTGCTATCTTGTTCTCCAAATGAGAGTTTGTTTATTAATGTGACTTCTACTACAGAGTTAGCGTGCTTGAGGGGTTGCCCCAAATATTCCAGATATGTATTAATGAAATTATTTGAGTTCGATATGATGGATGTGGTGGTCCTTGTCATGCTACTTACAATACTTTCTATTTTGTGATTAAATTTAACTCCTCTTTATCAGCTTTAGCTTTTAAATGAAGTGAAAATGTAACAAGGTATCTGAATAGTATTTGATTCTTGACTCCACCTTGTTTGTATTTTATTGTCCTCATGTTAGGCCTCTTATTAAATGTTTGTGTGTTCTGCTCCCACATGTGAGTGCCATGTTAAGTGATTAAATTCTACTCCTCCATATCAGCTTATGTTTTTAGATGAAGTAGAAATTCAACAATATAATTTATGAAGGTGGTGTCTGTAAATGAATTATTATTACTATTATTATTTTTTGTAAAGCTAAATATTATTAAACAAGCTTCTTTGCTGTCTTCCATATGGTTCTGAAGTTGCTTGTATTACTTCAAAGTTTTGTAACTTTTGCTCTTCTCTTACATTTTACATATATCACATTACAATACACAAATCACCTCATCTTTTATCATTATGCTCTATAAGTAGTGTTGTTTATTTTCTTGCATAAATGGTTTGTACATTCATTTTCTTTTTACCTTTTTATGCATTTAATTGGGCTTTGTTTTAGATATACGAGTTTCAATATTAGTTTTTATAGTCTCTTTTTTATTTTATTTTTCTAGGTCAAAGCCAACCTCACATGGATGACATTGACTATTTTATATCTGAAACTTTTGGAGAAGACTTATAGAACTCCTGCAAGGACGTAAAGTTTGGGACAATAAATGCAAAGGCCATTGATTTTGTTAGTGCAGGTGCTCAAAATTTGAAAGGTAAAATTTTATTAGGTTAATCTCTTATTCTAGATCAATTATTGTGAGTCACTAAGTATTCTCTATCTATGCATGAGTATATTTTTAGTAGCTCAAATGAGTGAAAATCCATACAGAACAGTAATTGTCAAATATGAGTTTAATGCATACTAGTCATTCTCATAGGTACAACTATATGTACTCTTCTCATTCTGTTCTTATATTTGGACTGATCTGTTCTATTTTTATATTCGCAGAGTGGTTTAGTTTTATTGGTCAGCAAGCAGAACCTGGTTCACCTTATGCCATTGATTTTAGGCTAAGTACTCCATATTCATCTCTGGTGGAGCTTATGAATGTGTCCTCCTATGCTTGTAGTGACACATTACAAGCATAGGAGAGATACTTGCTCTATAAAGCTAGAGTCATTACGGGTTGAATTCTCTTATATGTCCATGTGCCTTTTTGTTTGATTCATTATTTTATTTTTTAATTTGATGTTGGGTCTGCTTTTTAATAACTTGAATCAAGTTTTTGAGTATCTAATTGTCAACTTTGATGAGTTGCTGGCATGACATTTGTTCCCTCCAAGATGAGTGCATTGACTTTGCTATGACCATTTTGTCATTCTCTTAAAAAAAAAATAAAAATTAGAGGCCTAATAATGTTTTGAATTTCCTTGAAAGAATTTAAAAAATATCCATCTTGTGACAGGGCATTTAGTACATGTCGCTATTCCTGATCCAGAGGGGAGTGTGTTCCATGGAATAATTTCTTAGATGTATTACCGCATCCCCTAGGGTTAGGTCCACTTTTTACAGGTTAATGGAATCTTTATGCTCAAAAGCCAAATTCAACTAGTCATTTATTTGGGACCTCCCAAGGTGCAAGAACTGCCGTTCTAACTCTTCTCGGAGGATTTCATCCGCAAAGGCAAAGTTTATGGCTAACTGATATTGCTCATCATCATTTAGCTATTGACTAGTTATTTATTATATTATTTGAATTTCTTATAGGTTTTTTGATAATTGCAAATCTTAATGTTAAAAAAATTTTATTTTGGGGGTGGTGTATTGTTACTATAACTTTTAGAAAATTGTTATTTTTATGTATCATCTTTTTCTTTCGTGGTGTTTATGCTTTTGGAAGATTGAGGATTGTTCTTCTTGTGATTATCATTTTAGAAATTTCAGATTGCAGGGTTTTTGAAGGGATATTGGGTTTCATACTAGTTTTTACTAGTCTCAGTGTATCTCTAATTTTCCATTTTTATTGCTTCAAAATCATTCAACTTTTGTTCATTGTTATTCTTTGTAAGCCTTTTCATTCTGTTTCAAGCTGGTTTATTTTGACTGAGTGTTTGAGAACTTATGGAGGATTTGTGGAGAATTTAGTTGGTGAAATTTGTAGCCAGACTAATTACGCATGGTTTTTTCTTCTTGGTGTATGCAGTTGAGTCTGGAATCAAGCAAATTAATGCAATCCTGCACCTGGTTACCCCAAAAAGGCTTAATTCAATGTGTAAATTTGTCTTCTTATTCTTTTAATTCTTATAAAAGTGAGTGATTCCTCTATACTTAATTGAATCATGGTAATTATTGGATGTGGCTACAGATTTTTTACAACTGATTCTTAGAGTAGTCTCATTTGTTTCGTTTTCTTGTTCTTTTCCCATTTGATTACAATGTTTCATAAGGTTATCCGATCTCTAACTATATATATATATATAGTGTAGTTAGAGATTGGATAAAAGGAAAAAGATTGAAAAAAGAATTCAAATGCAACCAGAAATTCAAGATTCTCCAGTAGATAAGGTTGCTTTTGAGCTTTATATTTCCAATTTATCAAAAACTCTTACAAAATGTGTCTGTTTGAATTTATTTTATCCTATTTTGAGAGTTTGTTTGGCATGAAGAAACTCAAGGAATCTCGGTAATTGTGATCTTGATACTTTCTAGAGTTCTACATTTTCAAAGCCACACTCTTAGCCTACTCATTATAATATATGTTTTTGGGATTTGTGCTATGGAATTTCTTTGTGGCTCTTCATTCAGTATTATTCAAGAATTATAGTATATAGCACTGTTCACCTTTATTGCTTCACTAGTACCAAAAGTTCTAGTTTTACGAATATACTATTACGCTTATTATTATTATTGTTTATATTTGCTTTATATGATATATTAGTATTAATTATCTTCAAAAAGTAAGGATGCTCAGAGGTTATTGTTTGCATGGTAGATATTCAGTTTATTATATAACATGAATTAATTTTATTTTCTATTATTGCGCAAATTTTATGTTAAAAAGAAATTCATGTTGGAGGGAGGTTTTAAAAATTTAGAAACTTAAGGTAACATATCTTGTATTTACATAAAATTAGATTAGAAGGCTTAGGTTCTTCTATTTTTTTGAGTGTGGATTCCTTTTCATGAATTTCAGATCGTACAATTTTAGTGATATTTATCATTTGAATTTGAATTTCAGATTGTAGAGTTTTCTAGGGGTCTGCTATTTCGTCAAGTGAAACATCATGATATTGACAGCTCCTTTTGAGTTTCCTTAAAATAATTTTGGTTCTCTTGGTTGCATTCAACAAAGCCTGCTACTCTATTCCATGCTAATTTCTTTTGGTAGAGTGTTAGGCATGGAGGTTTTATGGAGAACATAGTTGGTGAACTCTGCCTAGTTCCTATTTCTCATTGAGCTGTTTGTTCTTTTAACAAGAATAATTACATGGTTCTTGTTCTTCTTGGTTTATGCAGTTTACGCTGGCATCAAGTAATTTATTGCAATCTTGCATCAAAGACTAATTTGATATTTCATTATAATTGGTAAAAAGGTTGGTTATTAAATATTTAGTTAAATCATTGGTAATTGTTGGTTTATACACAATTCTTTAAGGAGCCTTGTTTCCATTTATGTTCTTCTATTTGATTTACAAAGTCACATGGTTGTTACCTCTCACCTTTTTTTCTACGTGTACACAGTGTCTAGCAAAGGTTGTTTCCTCCCATTATTTTGCCAAGATGAATTGTGGATATGCTGTTTGGTGCAATCATTGATTGGATAAAGAAACATTTTTGGGTAAAAGATTTCAACTGCAACAAGAAATTATATACTTTCCAGTGGATAAGGATACAATTGAGTGTTTTGTTTTTTATTTATCAACAACTCTTTAAAAATAAGCTTGCTTTTTTATGGCATCTTGGCAGGTGGTTTTGCATGAAGAAACTCAAGGAATCTAGGTGATTGTAATCTTGATGTATTATCCTCAATCTTTTCTCACGTTTGTTATCAGCAAGCATCCTTAACATCACTAGAGTTCTAAGATCATATACCACGCTCTTTTAGTCTATCAACCTCCATTCTAATTGTTCTATTTGGCAATGAAATTTTCTTGTGGCTTGTCATTCAGTAGGGGAAGTTACAAAACCTTGTTAACCTATATTGCTTCTTTAGTACCTGAAGTTCTTATAGTTTTACTTATATCTACTTGTATGATTAATATTGTACATATTATATATTTATATTTACTATGTAAAATATTCTATTTTTTTTTTTTTATTTTAAAATTATTTAATAATATATATATTTACTATGTATAATATACTATTATACTAAGGTTAATATTAATTAGTAATAATTAAAATAACTTAATCTTCTAGTTTCATTAATAGTTTATACTAGTTCTAGTCACACTTTAATTTTTTTGTCATAATTGCTCAAATTCATTCAGTTTTGTTGGTTCAAAGAATTTAGCTTCAATGTTAGATCTTCATTCAGTATTATTCTTAGTTAGACTACTACCCTGTTCCATGCTGATTTGTTCTAGAGGACTTATGAAGAATATAGTTAGTGAACTTTGCTAAATTATATTTCTCATTGTGCGGTTTTTGGTCTTTTAATAAGAATTACATGGGGTTTGTTCTTCGTCTATGCAGTTGACATTGGCATCAAGCAATTTAATGAAATCCTGCATCAGCTGACCCCTTGAAGGCTTTGTTGAGTGAATTTTGTTTTCTCAGAGTTAATTATTTTAATTGGTAAAAGGTTGATTCATGTATACTTAGTTGCATTATGGTGATTGTTGGTTGAGGTTACAGATTCTGATGATCTCTGTTAGGGTTGGTGCTACAAAATGTTTACATGTATTTCTCTGGGTAAAAGAATTCAACAGCAATTAAAGATTCAAGATTCTTTTGAGCATAACGATATTGCTGAGTTCTATATTTTCAATTTATCAGCAACTCTTTAAACACGTGTCTGCAATTTGAATTTGTTTTATCCCACCTTGGCAGCTAGTTTGGCATGAAGAAACTTAAGGGATCTTGGTGATTAGGTAATCTCGATATTTCTCGTGCTTGTTATTGTTTGCCTCCTTTGTCAACATGACAATAGCTTCTTCAATTTTCATATACTGCATACAAAATATCTTGTTTTTGTGACTTTGTTGGTTTTTCTTTTTAAATGTGTATGCTTTTCCAGTGATATTTATACCTTTAGAATGTTGAGGATTATTTTGTACGTGATTATTTTAGGATTTTCATATTGTAGAATTATTGAAGGGTCTGTTATTTTCCAAGTAAAACATTATATTGTCAGCTCTATCTCTTATTTTCAATTCTTAAGTGATTGGCATGGAGGATTTTGTTGGTAAACTTTTATTTTTCGGATTGATTGGAAGGCTAATTTGATGAGTAAATTTTGGTCTTATCAATGTAATAACTTTTTTTTTTATTATTAGGAAAAGAGTGATTCTTGTATACTTATCCGAATCATGGTGATTGTTGTTTGTGGTTACAGATTTTCAGAGTTTTGTGTTAGGGTTGGTGATCCACAGTTTGTTTTATTTTTATTCATTTTCTACATGATTTACAAAGTTCACAAGGTTGTTATCTCCCATCTTTTTTCCAGTTCCTCATGGTTGTCTCTTCCATCCTTTTTCCATCTTGACCTGTGGATGTACTGTTTGATGCAGTTGTGGGTTGAATTAAAGAAACATTATTAGTTAAAAGATCCAACTGTAACCAGAAATTCAAGATTCTCTAGTAGATAAGGATAGTATTGAGTTATGTTTTGATTTATCATAACTCTTTTAAGAATATGCATGCTGTTTGAATTTGTGTGTTATCCGATCTTTGCAGTTTGTTTGGCATATGAAGAAACTCAAGGAATCTTGGTGATTGTAGTGTCAATGTAGTCTTGCGTTTGTTATATCTCCGCAATGTTTTGTCTTGTTTAGTATTTGTCAACTTTCTTAACATGAGTGGAGATCTAAGTTTAAACTCTATTCTAATTGTTCTGTTTAAGATTTTGATCTGGATCCTGTGGCTTCTTATTCAGTAGGAGTTTTAGAATAAAAGTCCTGTTCCCTTTTACTACTTCAGTAGTACCAAAATTTTTGTTTTAAGTTTATACTAAGGTTAATGTTAGTTTTAAATATTAAATAATATTAATAATTAAAATAACTTATTTTTCTATTCATATGTATCATCTTTGCTTGAGGATATATTTTGTGAATTTAAGATTGTACATTTTTAGAGGGGGTCTTATGCAAAGTAAAACATGATATTGCAAGATCTTTCGGTTTCCTTGATATAATTAGGGTTAAACCAATTAGTCTCAGTTAATCTTTAATTTTTATTGTAAATGACAAGGATATTACTGAGTTTTACATTTTCAAGTTTATAAGCAACTTTTTAAATACTTGTTCGCAATTTAAAATTTTATCCCATCATGACAGCTGGTTTGGCACAAAAAACTCTAGGAGCTTGGTTATTGTAGTATGACTTCTTATCTTATTTATGATTTGCCTCCTTTGTGAACATGACGAGAGCTCCTTCAGTTTCCATAATCTACATACAACATATCATTTAGCTTGTGTTTAATGTTATTTTTAATAAGACTACCATTCTGTTTCAAGCTGGTTTGTTTTGGTTCGATGTTTGACGTTGAGGATTTATGGATAACTTAGCCGATTTAATGAGAATAATTTTGTAGGGGATTCTTGGAGAAGCCTCATTTGTTTTGTTTTGTTTTCTGTTCTTTTTCTATTTGATTTATAAAGTTCTACAAGGTTAATACATCAAATATATATATATATATATATATATATATATATATATTTGACTTGACCCGTATATTTATATATATGTTTTCTTCTTTGCCATAGTAATGGATTGGATAAAAGAAAAAATATTGGGAAATAGAATTCAGTTGCAATCACAAATTCAAGATTCTCCAATGGATAAGGAAAGGATAGTACTGAGTTTTATGTTTTCAATTTATCAGTAACTCTTTTAAAATGCTCATGTTGTTTGAATTTGTTTTATCCTATCTTGACAGTTGGTTTGGTATGAAGAAACTCAAGGGATTTCGGTAATTGTGATTTTGATGTTTTTGTGTTTGTTATGACACCTTAACAGACTAGATTTTTAAGTTCACACTCCTAGCCCACTCATTCTATTATTTGTGTTTCAGATTTGTTCTTTGGAATTTTTCTGTGGCTATTCAGGAATTTTGGTATAAAGTCCGGTTCACCTTTACTACTTCACTAGTACCACAAGTTCTAGTTTTTAGAAATATGTCATTACACTTACTATTATTTATATATACTATATATAAATTGCTATTGTATTATATTTATTATTGTTATTATTAGTATTAATTATCTTCAAAATTTAGGTTATTGTTTAAATGATAGATAGACAATTTACTATATAATATGAACTAGCTTTATGTTCCATTACTATTGCAAAATTTATGTTAAAAAGAATTTCACATTAGAGGGAGGTTTTGAAAATTTATTAACTTAAGGTAACATAACTTGTATATGCGTGTAATTAGATTGGAGGACTTTGGTTTTGATATTTATATGTATAATTATTTCTGTGATATATTTATCCTTTGGAAGAGTGTGAATTTCTATCATGAATTTTAGATCGTAGAGTTTTTGAGATATTTATCCTTTGAGCGTGAATCTCAAATTATAGAGCTTTGAGGGTTTGCTGTTTCACCTATTAAAACATGATATTTCTAGCTCTTTGGGTTTGCATGACATAATCTTGATTATTTTATCTCATTCAACTTCTAATTTTTCATTATAATTGCTTCAAATTTATTCTGCTTCTGTTGGTTCAATATTTTTTCAGGCATTTAGCATCCATGTAGTGTCTTCATTCAGTATTATTCTAAGCCTGCTACTATGTTACATGCTGATTTCTTTTGGCTTGGTTTTTGGCATGGAGGTTTTATGGAGAACTTAGATGGTGAACTCTACCTAGTTCTATTTCTCATTGAGCTATTTGTGCTTTTAATGAGAATAATTACCGGTGTATGTTCTTCCTGGTTTAGTAGTTGACTCTAGTATCAAGCAATTTATTGCATTCCTTCATCAATCGACCCCTTCAAGGCTAATTTTGATGAGTGAACTTTGTTATTCTCAGGGTTTTATAATTTAATTGGTAAAAGGATGATTCTTGCATACTTAGTTGAATATGGTAATTGTTAACCTCATTTACATTTTTCTTATCCTATTTGATTTACAAAGTCACATAGATTTGTTACATCCCACCTTTCTTATGACTTGATCCGCGTGTGTACTCTACTCATTCTTTGGTGTAGTCATGGATTGGATAAAATAATTAAACTGCATCTAAAACTTAAAGATTCTCCAGTGGGAAATGATATTACTGAAGTTTATGTTTACAATTTATCACCAATACTTTAAACATTGTGCTTGCTGTTTAAATTTGTTCTATCCATCTTGAAGTTGGTTTGGTAGAGGCTTATTGTAGTATTAACACTTTATCATGTTTGTTATCTGTCTCCTTTGTTAACACATGCCAATATCTCCTTTAATTAATATACACATCACACAACATATCTTGTTTCTACTTTGTTGGTTTTACTTTTCAAATTTATTATCTTTTCTGGTGATATTTATGAGGATTATTTGGTGCCTGATCATTTCAGGATTTTTAGATTGTAGAGATCTAGACCGTATTTTTCGAAGTGAAATATTTTATTGCTAGCTCTGTGGTCTCACTTTTACTAGTTTTAGTCTTGTCTCTAATTTTCTTTTTTTATTGTTTCAATTTGATTTAACTTCTATTGGTTCTATATCTTAATCAAGATTGTAACATCCATGTGTTTTCTTCATTCAATGTGACTCTTAGTAAGTGTCCTATTCGGTTCCAATCTAGTTTGTTTTTGGTTTGACTGTTTGGCATGGAGGACTTGCTTGATGAAGTTTGCCTATTTATATTTCCTCTTGAATGGTTTAGGATTTTAAGGAGAATGATTACATGCAGGTTGTTGTTCTTGGTCTATGCAATTGATTGGCATCAAGCAATTTAATGCTATTATGCATTAGTTCATTGAAGACTAATAGTTCGATTAGTAAATTTTGGTCTTCTTTAGTTTTTTAATTGGAAAAAGAGTAATTATTGTATACTTATCTGAATCATGGTGATTGTTGGTTGTGGCTACAAATTTCAACAATCTGTGTTGGGATTGTTTAGTTTTGTTTTTTTGTTTTCTTTTACCTCCTATCCTTTTTGCAGTTCAACAAAAGGTTGTTTCCTCTCATTATTTTTTTTGAGTTAGCGTCTAAATATATGTTTGGTGCAGTCATGGGTTGGATAAAAGAAACACTAAAGAAATTCATGATTCTCCAGTGGATAAGTTTATTATTGAGTTATGGTTTTGATTTAGCAGAAATTCTTTAAAAATGTCCTTGATGTTTGAATATGTTTCATCCCATCTTGGCTATTGTAATCTTGATATGTTCTCGTTTTTGTTGTCTTCCCTAATGTTTTCTTGCAATTCTTTTATCTGTCAGCTTCCTTAATTGTTGTGTTTTCAGATAAATCTCCATTCTTATTGTTGTGTTTCAGATTTGTGTTCTAGAATTTTCCTGTGACTATTTAGTAGGAACATAGGTACAAAGCCTTGTTAACCTATACTTCTTTAGTAGTGCCCAAAATTCTTCTAGTTTTACTATTATGGAGGATTTTGTTGGTAAAATTTTATTTTTCTGATTGGTTGGAAGGCTAATTTGATGAGTAAATTTTGGTCTTATCAATGTAATAACTTTTTTTTTATTAGGAAAATAGTGATTCTTATATACTTATCCGAATTATGGTGATTGTTGGTTGTGGTTACAAATTTTCAGAGTTCTATATGATTTACAAAGTTCCACAAGGTTGTTATCTCCCATCATTTTTCCAGTTCCTCAAGGATGTACTGTTTGGTGCAGTCGTGGGTTGAATAAAAGAAACATTATTAGTTAAAAGAATCCAACCGCAACCAGAAATTCACGATTCTCTAGTGGATAAGGATGGATAGAGTTATGTTTTGATTTATCAGTAACTCTTTTAAGAATATGCATGCTGTTTGAATTTGTGTGTTATCTGATCTTGGCAGTTTGTTTGGCATATAAAGATACTCAAGGAATCTTGGTGATTGTAGTGTCAATGTATTCTTGCGTTTGTTATATCTGCCTCAATGACAGAACCCAAAAAGGTGAGTTATGTGGATTGCAGCTTCTCCCCATTCCTGAAAATAATCAAGTTCAACTAAAAAATTTATCCATTGTAGACTTTAGTTTTACACAAGCTGATAAGCACTATTTTGCAGTTATTTTTTCAAACACCAGGAAGCATAGGGAACAGCTTCTAAAACCCATGTGAGCACAATCTGATTAAAAATATTCTCATTTGCTTTCTGCCATTAATTGACACTCATGCATTTTTCTTTCTGGGTTGGTATGATTCCTCAAGATGCAAATGTTGTTGGAATGAGCTATTCAATCTTGATGATGTTATTCTATTGTATTATTACAACCCCAAAGGTATGAATTCTCTCATTTTTTACTTGTTATATATACTTATGTTGCACAAAGTTGATATATTGTGGGGGTAAAAAAAATCATGCCTAATCTTTCATAATGCATACAGGGGGGAGGATCTTGGATGCTCTGAATGTTATTTCTGTCCAAATTACAAATATGCACAGGCTGGGAGTGAAGCAGTTTCAGATTCTCAATTAGATTTGAGCACAACTTAACTGTGAGAAAATTTGTAAGTTTCAATTAAGTTTCCTTTTTTTCTTGAAAAGGTTCTTGTTTTCATGTTTCTTGAAATGGAAAAATATATCACCTTTCCGCCTACAGGTTTCTCAATTCATTCCAACATTGGTTCAACAGAAATTAAATTAAATATAGGATGACATTTTGAGCTGGTCTGGTCATAACTGCCTTAGATTGGTAAAGTTCAATTCTTTGCGTCTTTTAGATTTCATATATCTAAAATCAATAAGAATATTTTTCAAATTTTATTTAATTCCAAGGGTTGTGTAAATAGGCAGGTTTTGAACACAGAAATATTTTAATAAAACAACAACAGTTCAGTAGATTGGTTGCTATGGTTTCCTAAACTCTTTAAGTTTTTGTTATCACCCAACAAAAGAATGAGTGCTGAATTTTTTTTTTTTTTTTTTTTTTGTGCTTGGTTTAAAATAACTCTGCATCATATGCTAAGGTGGCTGCATATTTCGTGGATTGCAACCATATATGGATAAGGGAAGTGAGAACTTGCTCCTGTGTCATATATACTAGCATTTATTTCTGTGGGATTTGCAACCATTTTTTTCCCTTTTTATTTAAAATTTTTAGAAGTGGCTACTATATGAGTTTTTTAACAATTATATATTATTATGTCTCTATCACTCTTTTCTTTAAAGAGTTAGATTCACATGAATTTTGTCAATTAAGTTCATCAGACGTAGCTCAATATTTTTGACTTGAATTTTTCACTTCCTTTACTTTCATATGCAGTTTTAAGTTTCTACTACTTGAGAACTGTGGCATGAGAAAGTTAGTTTGGGGTTCTTATTAAGATCATGGCATGGAAGTATCATTTGTCTGGAGCTTTAGTGATAAAAAGCTTAATGGTGTTGTACTTCTTCTTGGCGAGAAAATATCTCCATGAAATACTCACCTAACAAGTAATTTTAGATATTTCCTGATACTGTGAATTGCGATTGCACTTACTCTTTGATTTTGTATAAGATGCAGCAGGTATCTTGGTTCCTAAGCTGAACTTTGGGACAATAAAACAGGCTGTGAGAAAGAGCTTGTGTTGTTTTCCCAATATGATTCTACTGATGATGTAAAAAATGTTGTTTTCTTGATAAATAAGAACTTCATCTAGTGGCTAGTTTTAAAGCTTTTCATTGACTTTTATGTGTCTTTCCTTGCCCTGTTCTACTTTAGCCTTTCATATTGCTAAGGGGGAGATTAGTTAAAAGAAAGACAAATGTTAAAATTGATTATCTTTTTGGTAGCTTATGGAAGTTCGTTTTGGTTATGGTTGAGGTTGTCAAAATAGGTTCACTATGCTATTTTCCATCTTCCGATTTAATGGAAAAAAAGGGAAAGAAAAGAAGAAAAAGGTGGATATGGGTACTATTTCATCAGTTCCATTCATTTATGACTAAAATCATATTTCTGTTTGAACTTTAAAGTGTTGCCTTGGGGCAAGGAAGACTCTAGAAGGTTAGATTTATTCTTATCCGAAAGCATTGGAGTTTCTCTAAATGCATTTTCAAAATATAAAATGATAGCTATGACTGTCATTTCCGCATTTCCCTCTAGAGCACATCGAACATTGTTCTAATATTATTTTCCTTGAACTTTCAGCAATCTTCTAAAATAATTCTACAGTTCTATCACAAAGTAATATTATGCTGCACTTCGATTGAGTTTCATTATGGTGAGTCACCTGGACCTTACAAGTTGTTATCCCTTTTAAATTGAATTTTGTTTGCTAAGATCATTATTGTAGACTCATTGCTTGGAAACCCAAAGTTCAATTTTCACAAATATATGATGCGTGCATTAGAAGATGATTTCAAGATAGTTGTAGGTATCAGGCAAGTTATAATCTTGTCAACTTATGTTTTTTAGGTGTCAAATTTTCCTTCTTCTAAGCTATCAGTCCGCCATTTATGATCTATAATGTTTCTTTTATTTCAACTGGTACTTGTGGGTATTTGTCGCCTTCTTCTTGTTGATGAATGTCAATGGTATCATTTTTGTATTTCATCATTGGCTCTTGTCAACACTTTGTGTTACAGTGGAAGTTGTGAATGATTTAGGTCAAGGTTGCTTCTTACATGGAAGTAATTAGTACTCAAACCAAATGATTTAGGACTTGGTTGCTTCTTACATAATAGTGTATCTCTTCTGCAGGTTGGCATACTTATTTTTGGATTGCCTTCATTCCTCTTATTGTAAGTGGCTTTATGAATAATTTACTTGATATACTTTTGGTGTGACTATTTACTTCCTGGGCATCATGAATTGGTGGTGTATTATTTGGACATCCATTAGGTTGGATAAACATAAACTTCTTGAATTCTTGGCTGAATAAGTAATTTGACCATATCTGTATATATGTCATACAAAAAATACATAATATATGAACTTCATCTCCACTTTACTCACCCGCACAGTCAAGAACTTGCCGAGGGAGCCAAAATCCTTCAAGACCGCATTGTAATATTTCTTCTCTAATATAATATATATTGACACGGTTTTCTCGTTGGATAAATTGGTAATGTATATATTGGGAAAGATGCCAGCGAATTTTTTTTTTTTTTTTTAATTGAAGGTTTCGGTATGAAGTTGTTCTGTTGTATCAGAAATGCTATTACATTTTACTTGTTTCTTTGGAAATAGTAGTTCTCTTGTATTATGAGTAATCATGCAGTTTTATTCTCATGTTTCCGAAAATTCATTTTCTATTTATTACCATCATTTGATGGATCTCTAGTACAAACTAACAGCTCAAATGTTCCATCTTTTAGATAAAGTCAAATAACTGTTCCCTTTTTTGTCATCAGCAGGTTTTGTATTTTGATCCTGAGGTAGGAGGTGAACCAATGGCTTTTCCTGATGTCTTTCTCTACAGTCAAGCATTGGAAGGAATAACCATATGTATGGTATGTCCTAGGCTTAGACATTTCTAGCATATGATTTATGCGTTATAAGCCTATTTTTTTTTCTATATATATATATATATATTTAAAGTACTCGTCTGCTGATGATCCTTTTTTAAAATGATCTTTAAATTGTTATTGCTACTCATAATTGGAGTACTGTAACATTACTTTCATTTCTATGCTTGTCTTAAAATGCTTTAGTATCTTTGTTCCAATTTATATGTCCTTGCTTTGTCCAAATTTACACATCCTCTTCCTAGGTAAGAGGATTTTTTAGTTTGTTTTTCCACCTGTAACGCTATTTAAACCTTTAGTATGGGATTAGTGTAGTAATTTTTCTATTATTTTACTTGATTTCTGAATTTTAGGGAGAATTATAACCTTCTGAAGTTGACTTTTAAGGCTGGAAACAAAAAGAAGTAAATTTGTTTGATAGAGAAATGATAGTGAATAAGTGTTAGTTTTTTAAATAGGGTATGTGGGAGTTTAATATTTCATACCATAAAATTCTGGAAATTCTTAAGATGCTTGTAATTAATAGGGCTTGTATATTGAATGTAGTAATTTTTCAAGTATGCTACTTGATTTTTGAATTTCAGGGAGGATTCTTACCTTCTGAAATTGACTTTCAAGGCTAGAAAGAAACGGAAAGAAATTTGTCTGATAGAGAAATGATAGTAAATAAGTGTTAATTTTTTAAATAGGGATCTTGGAGTTTAATATTTTATACCATAAAATTCTGGAATTCTTAAGATGGTTGTAATTAATAGGGCAGGTAAATTGGGGAGGAGGGTCTACATCCTTTTTGGATTGAGTTAAATTCTAAATTTTCTTTCAATCTATATATGACATGCTTATGATTTTATTGAATTATGTGCAGTTCCATGTTGATGTTCTTTTGTGTTTAAGATTCTTGAAGCACATAATGAAGAAGAAATCTTCTTGCTGCTTGAACTTTATCGATGAGAGTCTACTTGTTTTGTTAGATAAGTTTTGGAACATATCTTGGTCAAATCTAGATAATCGTGTACAAACTCAGTTGTATTTTTAATTTTCTTCTAAAATCAATTGTCATGCAGGTTATTATGTCTTGCTGGGGGTAAAGAAGTTCATAATGCAATTGTGAGCAGTGTACAGGACTTGGCGAAGGTTTTTGCAAACTACCAAGATGAAGTATTGGTAAGCTAAAGTTCTTGTTGCTTCTTATAGGCAGTTGTGAGTCTCAGGAACAACATGAATTTCTGGTGGTCATAGAGAGAACTTCATCTTAATATCATCTTAATATCAGGACATAAAGATTTTATAAATCATCCCAACTGCACTCGAACTTTTGAAAATTATGAGTTTTGCACCTCTAACTTTTTTTGGATTCAAACTTCAAAAAGTCCGCGTCCTCACGCTTGAGGACACGACATTTAACCGCTGAGCTACAGATCATTGTTTGCTAATTTTTTACATAATTTAAATATATACTTAACTTCTCCACCTCACTTTTTTCCCATAATGGGTTTCTTGTTTTTATACATTTGTTCAAAAATGTGCTGTTAGTTCCATCCCCATCCACAGTCAAGATTTGACAAGCCTCACGTTCTCCCCTACCACCCAATCCTTCATCCTCCTCTATAAATACCTCATTTGCTCTTCAACCATATCATATCAATCTATAAACATATACATAGATCTTTTTTTTTTTTTTCTTGAGAGAGTTCTGAACATTAATTTTTCTTTTTATAAAAAAAGAAAACAAAAGAATGGAATTCCTGCACTTGTTTACAGTGGCCATGGCTGCCATTCTCTTGTTTTTGATATGTAAGGTTGTGTATGCATTCTGGGTTTTGCCAAATAAAGCCTATAGAAAATTGAGGGCTAATGGATTTGGCGGACCAACTCCATCTTTCCCTTTGGGAAACACAAACGAAATGAAAAAGAAGAAGACAATTATAAGCTCTTCTTCTTCAAGCATCATCAGCCACTCATCAGTTTTTCCTTTTTTCGCTTGCCACTCAGGGTACGTGCGTATATTAATTAATTATATATGAGTCTCAGTTTAATTTTCTCTGCATGCTTATAAAAATTAAATAAATAAAAGTCACGCCAACCAAATATATATATATATATATATAAAGAATTTGGTATATATAATAAGAGGTTTTAAGTTTTGACAGGAAAAGTATTCGTGTATTGGATGGGAACAGAACCATTCCTGTGCATAGCAGACCCTGAATTTCTAAAGAACATGTCGTCAGGAGTTCTGGGAAAAAGTTGGGGAAAGCCAACAGTGTTAAAGAAGGACAGAGAACATATGTTGGTAATGGTCTTGTTATGGCCGAAGGTGAGGATTGGGTTCGTCACAGGCATGTCATTACTCCAGCTTTCTCGTCCAAAAACAAGAAACTCGTTTTGGGAAAAAAAGTGAAATGGAGAAGTTAAGTATATATTTAAATTATGTAAAAAATAAGTAAATAATGATTTGTAGCTCAGTGGTAAAAACGCCGCATCCTCACGCGTGAGGAAGCACGAAATTTTTGTATGGAAGGGCAAAAGAAGGGATTTTTTTTTTAAGTTTGAGTGCAAAAAAAGTGAAAAAAAAAAAAGTTCGGATGCAAAATTCAGAATTTTCAAAAGTTCGAGTGTAGTTGGGATGATTTACCCAACTTATTATTTAAGAATGTGGAGAAGCTTGGAAGAAAAGTACAGTATTGTCACAATCAAAAATTAATTTTCGCTGAAAGCATTGCCATTGTGCAGGCAGGTTCCTGAACATGAAACACGCTACAATATTCACTCACTTTGGTTCATTTTATTTCTAGGTTAAGGTTTTTCCTTTGCATGTTTTTACATTCTAGTTTCATTATTGTGCTATTATCATAGACAGAAATGTTAATGTAGTGGTTAACATAAACATATGACAACGTTCGATCTTTCTAGAAGACACGGATAGAAAGGCTTGGTGATTAACATCAAATATATAACAATATTCTCTCTTCTGATATGTTGTTTTTCTTTTCAGATTGGTTTCTCTGTGTGTGACATAAATTAAAATTTACTTAATGATTATTCTTCTGTCATATTTTGATACTATTACTATTATCAAAATCACTTTTGCTGTCATTATCATGGTTGTTCTCTTCATGCTTGCTGTTGCTTTCCTTTACCAAATATAGTTTTGCTTTGATCTTGTTTAATCTTGCAATTTACATGGCCCATGAGTAAAAAGCCCGAGAAAGAGAGTTTCCTATCCTTTTTCCTTTGAATTCTTATTTCTAAAGCCTAATGTCAATCTTCCTACACGGGTGTCTTAAAAAAAAAAAGTTTTCAACTAGAAATAGATTGCACAAAGATAAAATTACCTTCATGCCTCTGTTGTTCCCTCTGACAATTCAAGGACATTTTCTTGCTGGTTTTATTACACGATTTAGAACATAGGATTCTTTTATGACAAGAAATTTAGTGTAAATGGAAAGGAAATACCAAATGTAACGCTCAACAATTTATTTTAAAACTTCTACCTATAACATTGTTGTGATAAAATAGCATTGTCAGGGATAAAATAAAGAAGGCATTTGTTTTTGTTTGCATTTGTTGACTGGTTATGGAACAGTTCCTTGCAAGGATGTAAATAAGAATAAAGATTGTCAAGGAATAATTCAGATAAATGGCCAGGAAACCAGAAAATCCTCAATAAATGCACAAATCCAGTTGGATTGAAATTTCACTTTTGACAAATAGAATGTATCTGCTAAGTTGTTTTTGTAAGGACATCTGGATGATTAGAGTAATTTTGAGTGATCAATTTTTAAAGAAGATTGAGACTATCCTCTAGGTGTTCCATAAATTGAATTTATTCTCAAGGTTTTTAAACTAGCAAATGCATTTCATACTATGCATCTTTATTATTGGCCATTGTTATTTTCTTAGAAAACTTAGTCACATTTGATGATTCTTTGTCATGCTTTTTCGTGGTCTCATACTGTTTATAATTTTCTACTAAATGATATGTTCAGGTCAATATTTCCTTGGCTGCTGCTCAAGCACGCCTTCACAATACTAGGGAAGAGAGGGACCAATTTTATGAAGCTAATGATCAGATTGTTACACATCTGAAATCTAAGGTCTGGTTTTCCTCCTGTTTTGCTCTAAAGTAGTTGTTTCATTTCCACTTTACGTTATGTTTCCACTCTTCCTGAACTAATTGCAACGTTTTTATTCCTTGGATTATGTTAGCTGGGTTTTCTATTCTCTTTTAAAATTTCCTTGGTTTATTTCCTCCAGAAAAGACAGGCTCAGTCCAATTCCAAGAGTAGAAGTGAAATGTTCAACTCCTACCAGGAAGAAGTTGCATCTGGTTTCCCCATTTAACCACTTAGACCATCTCAAGCTGTTGAAGAGACCAGCAATGATCCACAAAGCAATCTGCATAAGAGAGCTTCCCATTATGGGCCTTCGGTTCACCGAGCTGCTTGGAGAAAGGCTGGAAAGAACACAGAAGATTACTAGGGCCGACTTGTCTACAATGTCCGGTTTAGTTGCTACTAGGAGGAGCTTGTTGTCTGAGGAGCGCAGAGACATGTCTAGTACTTCTCAAAAGGAAGTTTCCAAGCTATATTCAAGGTTTCCTGAATCTTTCAAGGAAGTGTCAAATTCCATGACGAAACAAGATCAAATAACTCATGTAGTTGAAGGCTCTTGCCAGAACGAGGGTGGAAGAGGTGGCAACAATGATCCTATTCTGAAACATATTACCTGTTTGAACTGTGACCTACTAAACCATAACATTCCGCATGCTTATATCTCACTGTCTTGTTTGTTTGATCTATTTATAGCTTGGTTATGAATCAAAAGGCAACAAAATTTACTACTCTGGACTGCTACTGGTTCCATCAGGTAAAATGGACCAGATAATGAAAGACCATGATCACCAAGTACAAGAAGCTGTAAGGCGAGCAAGGTTGGAAAACGCAAAAAAAGGAAAAGGGGCACATCCATTGGGAAATTCTATTTTAAAATTGAGTTGTATAGGTGTTAATTGCTCCATTATGGCTTAGAAGAGGCCAACTTTTTGCCACATGTAGAATTAAGTAGGAAATATATTTTTAGCTTCTTAATCAAAAGTCATTTTAAATCGAATATGATGGGCCATCATTCTTATAGAAAGCTTATTATACAGCCTTTGTCATATATACAATAGCAGGTTTGTTTCGTTCTGAATTTGATAATAGCCCAAGTGATTTATCGAGTTTGTTTTTCAAGATTTCAAGCAAGTTGAAGGCACATGCAATGCAATTTGGCTTGACTGTGGTGGTAACAAATCAGGTTGTTGATAGTCGTTGATTGGGAATTCCAGGTGTTTGTATTCTTCTGGAAGGAAGGTCTGCGCAGCTCTTGGATTGTCGTGGGCTAATTGTGTAAATACAAGGCTGTTTTTGTCAAGAAATGAGGAGATTTATCAGTGTAGTTTTCTCACTTGCCTGATTCATCTTGCCAATATGTTATTGGAAGAAAAGGTGTCTTTGGGCATCTGAATGTATTTCTGGATGTGAGAAAATGGAGGTAATACATTACTTCTCATGTATTATTTTAATTTGTAAATTTTCTCTCTCGATGTATAATGTAAGGATGTTTAGTTTTCTTGGTAAATTTCCAATTAAGCACCTGAACTATAAATTTTTTCAAGAGATGTTTATAGCTTTGGTGATCATGGTTCACAGTAAAATGAGTTAAGTAAAATAATCATTATATGTGATTAATTTTAATGTGATTTAACAACTTTTGATCTGTTTAAAAAAGTAATCAAATAACTTGTTATTTCAAAGATAAAAGTATGAATAATTTGTAATGTTTATGTTAAAAGTCAAACAAAATTCTACTTTAATTTGACCGCTTTTGAAAGCATACAATCATCATATTTAATTCATTTTAATGTGATTTAACTTTTTTTAGCCTTAAATGTTGAAAAAATAATAAAAGAACTTGTTATTTCAATGATAAATTATGTGAGATCTAAAGTGATTGTGTTAAAAGTCTAACCAAATTCTACTTACATTTGACCGCTTTTGAAAGAATATAATCATTAGATTTGATTCATTTTAATGTAATTTAACTACTTTTGCTCCTTAAACATTGAAAATGTAATCAAAGAACTTGCTATTTCAAACATAGAGTATGCGAGATCTAAAGTGGTCGTGTTGAAAGTTAAACCAAATTCTACTTACGTTTGACCACTTTTGAAAAGATACAATCATTATATTTCATTGATTTTAATGTGATTTAACTATTTTTGAGCTTTAAACGTTGATAAAGTAATCATAGAACTAGTTATTTCATGGATAAAGTTTGTGAGATCTAAAGTGGTTGTGTTAAAAGTCAAACCGAATTCTACTTACGTTTGACCGCTTTTGAAAGGATACAATTATTATATTTGATTCATTTTAATGTGATTTAACTACTTTAGAGCCTTAAATATTAAAAAAGTAATCAAAGAGCTTGTTATTTCAAATATATAGTATGAGTGATCTATAGTGTTTGTGTTAATAGTCAAACCAAATTCACTTAAATTTGACCGCTTTTGAAAGAATACAATCATTATATCCGATCCAGTTTATTGTCATTTAACTACTTTTGAGCATTAAACGTTTAATGAAAGAATTTGTTATTTTAAAGATAAAGTATGAGACATCTAAAGTGGTTGTGTTAAAAGTCAAACCAAATTCTATTGGCGTTTGATCACTTTTGAAAGGATACAATCGTTATATTTGACTCATTTTAATGTGATTTAATTACTTTTGAGCCTTAAACATTGAGAAAAATAATAAAAAAAATTGTTATTTCAAAGATAAAGCATGAGTGATCTATTGTGTGGACAATTTTGTTGATTGAGAAATTGCTTTGATATTTTTCACGGATCTTAGATTAAACTTGGATTAATTGATTGAACGATTGTCTATGATATTATTTTATTGTTTAATGACATTGTCCTAAAACAATTGTTGCACTATTGTTCTGTACTTGAATATTTGTCTAATCTGATGTGAAACCTAGAATGATTAAATGGATACTATTTTTACAAAAAATTGACATTGAGATTAAGAATAAGAAAGGAACTAGAAATTAGCTGACGATCTTTTGTCTAAGTTAGAAGTGGAATGCAATT
Source organism: Cynanchum wilfordii (assembly GCA_025388415.1). Taxonomy (NCBI): domain Eukaryota; kingdom Viridiplantae; phylum Streptophyta; class Magnoliopsida; order Gentianales; family Apocynaceae; genus Cynanchum; species Cynanchum wilfordii. The sequence goes on from JAHSUH010002806.1 coordinate 114,602, forward strand.
ATGAATATGTGCTCTATGACAAAGCTTATTGATGAGAGTCTATGCTTGTTACAAATGTTAAATGTTATTGAAAAGACTCAATCATGATTTGTTGATATTGCTAATTATTTTGTTGCTAAAGTAAGAGGGTATGACTTATCATCAAAAGAAGAAATTCTTTGTTGATGAAAAGTATTACTATTTGGAGAACCCTTTCTTGTTTTGTGTTTGCGTAAATCAGGTTAATTATGTGCAGATTTCTCGAAAGATTATTTGCAAGGTTTAGATTTCATTGATAAATGAAATCAAACATGAGTCAAACTAAGAAGGAAAGGCAATAAGCTAAACGACAGATAAAGAAGCGCTTATAGGGAGGCAACCCTATATTTTTCATAGTTTTTCTTCTTTTTTTTAAAGACTTGTATTTTTTTTAGACTAGTTATTTTTATTCCTTGTTTGTTTGTTTATGTGAAAGGTATTCTATGTGATTTTGGGCGTAATCTATGTATACTCTACTTTATTTAGAGACTGTATGTTCTAGTTTAGGACTATTATGCTTACTTGAGTAGATTTTGGATGTTCCAAACAAGCAAATATGTGCTAAATGATGCTGAAATGATGGTTAAATAGATATTGGATGTTTCCACTTATTAAAAAAACAAGAAAGTTATTGGATGTTCCAACATAGGATTATCATGCTTATTTCTATGGATACTGAAGTTCCAAACATGTACATATGTGCTAATGATCGAAACTGAATGTTCCAAAATAGGGATTATTTTATTTTATTTTATTAAATGGTGGTTGGATGTTCCAAATAGGATGTTGTTGTGTCAACTGATGTATTGAGTGGATAATGAATGTTCCAATAGAAGTTAAATTGCCTATAAAATGTATTGGACCGCATTAGATTCGACAATGGTAGAACACAACCGTGCTTGTGCACAACATAACCGTGTTAATGGGAAATGTGCAAACTTTGTTTTATTATGCTCCAAGCATAGCTATTCATCATTTCATCCCCTATTTCTCTGTTAAATTCACTTATACTTCTAACTCTCTTTCTCTATCCCTATACATACTTGTTGTCTTATAGTTATGGCATCAAAGAAGTTCGTGTTTCACATCATATATCGATCACTGTCCCTAGTAGATCGGAATACAACTACTGAGCGTTGCAACTCATTTCTAAGTAGAATGGTTCATTATGGAAAGAATTGGTTGGGAGACCCTTGTGACTATTGAGTTGGATGCAGAAATGATTTGACTAATGACAACTCTACCATACAACCACATTTTACACACAAAAGAGCCTACTTATGAGGAAGTAGTATGTTAGCTTTTCTTTATTTTTGAGCTTCATGAAAAGTCTATTTCTTTTAGGCTTGGTGGGTATGATCATGATTTGAGTATGAAGAGTTTCGAATTGTCCTTAATATCTATTTGGGACCATATCACTATGCAACATTCTGTTTATCATTTTAAAAGGTAAAAAACTTATGGTACTTATTATGTCCTTCACTATTTACATTTTATTCTTGCATACTATTACAAAAAGAAAGGAGACTATTGGAGTAGGTAATACTATAGTTGTAGCCATCTTATCCTTAAGAGTTTAAAGGTATTACTATTGGATATAATTAGAATATTTGCTAAAGAGTATGTTGTTGGCATTCATAAACGATTGTTGAGACATTTCATTATTAGATTTGCTAGATTTCTTGGTATAGATATTGCAGTTGCAGCTCTCATTATGGTAAGCACATCTACTACACCTGTGAACATCACTATCCTCCAAAACATGGGGATGACCATAAAAGTTGAGGGTAGATAGATATTTGTTGAGGATGAGATTCCACCACAAGAACCACCACCACGTCATTTCGATTTTAACAACCGCCACAACTACTAGATGCCTAGTTTTTCTTCTTTCTCTTTTCTTGCTTTCTTCTTTTTTATTTTTTGCATTTCTCCTTCTTTTTTTCTGTTTTTGAGGAGATAATTATTTGATGATTATGTTAGATTGTGCTGAAGTGATTATGACATATATGTTAATGCTTCATCTTTTCCTATGTCTCATTATCTCAACATGTTCATTGAATATATGCTTTAAAATAAGTGTGGGTAGTTGTTTCACCCGCCTTTAACACTAAGGACTGTTTTTATTTTAAGTGTGGGGTAGGGTGCCCACACCCGTTCTTTTTCTTCCATAGTTGTCAAATTCTTCCAATTTCAAAATTTTCTCAAATTTTTCAATATTTTCAAACTTTCTAATTACTTGAGAAGATGATTTATTAGCTATTGAAGTTTGAATTAATCTGCCTATGATATATGCTACTTGTTAGATTGCCAAAGTCTTGAGGATTGAGTTTGTTTTATTCATAAAGATTTGATGCTAGTCTAGTCTAAGCATATTGTTTTGGCAAATTGTTTGATTGATGGATCACTTTTGGACTTTTAGTTAAATAGTAGTAGACCATTTGAATGTTGTGATAGCTATTATGGTGACTTGATAGGAGTTTGGGAAGCATGTCACTAGTTAGTTTATTTTATTTTTAATAAGGGTAATCTGCAAGTGTTTTTTACTACTTGAGAATCACTCTTATAAGGAATTGAATGCGTGGTATCCTGAGGTCCTTGATATCTAGGTGTCACCAGAGTGGGACTTGTTACAAGGGTAGTTAAATTTAACATGGTTCCGTAGATAATAATACCCGCTGCATTTTTCTTTTACGTTATGCAAAAAAAAAAAGGAAAAGGAAAAGTATGAAAAAGTAAAAGAAGAAAGTAATAAATGTGGCACTGTCGGTTATTGTAATTAGTTGTTGTGATGTCCTGTGATCGAATTACTATCTCCTTAATTGCTTGAAAGGAAGTCTGTTGGTTAGATGTGAGTCGATTAGAACACACACTATACCTCGGGGAGATTCTATGATTGAATGTGTGTTGATTTGATATGGATATCTCAATTTGTTTATTCTTGACTTATGCATGACACATTTGAGTATTTCAATCTCTAGGTAGCTTGTTCTTTATTTCAAGATAAAGAATAGTAGATGTAATGAACTTGTGCTCAAATTCAAACCAAATTCTACTTAAATTTGATGACTTTTTAAAGGATACAATCATTATATTTGATTCATTTTAATGTGATTTATCTAATTTTGCGTCTTAAATGTTGAAAAAGTTAACTAGTTATTTCAAGATAAAGTATAGCAGATCTAATGTACTTGTGCTAAAGTTCAAACAAAATTGTACTTAAATTTGATTTTTTTTTAACCGATACGGTCATTATATTTAATTTATTTTCAATATTTATCTACTTTTATGCCTTAGAAATTGAATAAATAATAAAATAACTTCAAGATAAAAAATAGTAGATCTAATGTACTTGTGCTAAAATTCAAACTAAATTTTACTCAAATTTGATCAATTTTGAAATGATACAATCATTATATTTAATTTATTTTAATGTTTATAGCTGCTACATTAGTAAAGACAATTTAAGAAAATTATAGTTATACTAATATGAGTAATTTTTAATTGTTTTTCTTTCTTAAAGGTCTTTTCATTTTGTATTTTAAGAGAGTAGTTTGAAGAATATATACATACACACACATAAAAATATATATATATATATATATATATATATATATATATATATATATATATATATATACTAAAATTGCAATATTATTAACTGTAACATTCTAATTAGTATATGCAATTTCTAAATGCTGATTATATTTCTTTACTATCCTTTTTTTTTTCCTTCTCAAGATACACAATATCAAAGTACTTATAAAAAACAATGCAAATTATAAATTAAATACTACAAGTAGATATAAGATTAATTCACATAACGACTATATTAAGGTAATCTTTTATAATTTTTTATACAACACCCTAATTGCTAATACAACAATCTATAAGTATTATTTCTACCTTTTTATTTTTATAAATTATAAAAATCTTAAAAAAATATTTATAATAAAAAAATCTTAAAAATATACAATATAAATTATAAATTCAAAGAAGACAACTAAAGTAATTTTTAATTTTTTAAAGGAGACCTCTAAGATCCAAATGGATCTCCTTCAAGAAATTTGTTCAAAGTCACATTGAAGACAATGCAAATTTCATTTTTATAAGTATTTATTTATTATTTGAATTATTTAAATAATCATTAAAATTAAAATAATAATATTATTTGATAGTTATTTACCAATTACATATTATATATATATATATATATATATATATATATTATTTGATAGTTATCTTATTTATCTTATTTTACTTTTATTAAACATAAGCATAAAAAGATAACCTCCACACATGCAAGGATGGCAAGGAATTTGTAGGGGTTTTTTTTTTTTTTTTTTAATTTTTATTCCAATCTCCTATATTCATATGTATTCTCTATGTCTTTTTCCATGAATTTTTGTTGCATATCATCTTATCAGTATTACAAAAATAAATTTACTTTTATTTTAAATTAAATTATTAATAAATAAATTTCTAAAATAAAAAATAAATTACTTTTACGAAAATTTTTTTAACTTTTTTTAAAAATTACAAAATTAAATTATGATTGTATCTAATATATTATTACTAAATAATTATATTTTAGAATTTTTTTTAATTACTATGATATTTATGATTATTTTTAACAATCACTTCATTTCATGTAATCTTTCATATACAATTTAACAATTTTTAACAAATATGACAAAAAATTTTAATTTCCATATAACAATACAATGTAACGTATATTATAATTTTATATAATTAAAAAATATATATACTATTTTATTAATTTATATTTATTAAATAATTATCATAATTGTTATTTTAAAAAATTTATTTCATATAAATATATAATTAAAAATATATATTTTTCAAAGAAGACGACGAGAATAGGGTCAAGAATTGAGCAAAAATAATATCCCGCTCCATTTTAGGTCAAAGTGAGAAATGCAAAAGTGAGAATTCTAGGTTAAAATACATTGGAATGGGGTACCCAAGTCATTTAGTTTTAATTGTACCCCTACCTACCTATATCCATCTTCCCCAAATAAATATCAACAAATTAAACATTAGATACATACCATCCTCACAATAAATTAGCGATACACTAACACATACAGGAACATACATAATAAAAAATCTCCAAACCCATTAAAGAAAAAGGAGACCAACTTTATAGATCTACTGTATATCTTGTATTGTTATAAAAATGAACACATAGGATAAAACACAATAATTAATCAATTTAAAGATAATAAACATTAAATTTTATTGTCTAATAAGGCACAAAAAGTAAGTGAATTAAAAAAAAAAAATTGCTTTACACTCAAACACAGCAAAATCATTAAACAACTTTATGAAAAATACAAAAACACATACATTGAAAAAAAATGTCACCCAAACTTATTAAAGAAAAAGAAAAGTACAGAAATAAATAAATAGATAAATAAATTTATACTACATTTAACACATAAACATAAACAAATATAAATATCATATTCATAAAATCCTCTAATAAATTAGTTTTGAAGAGAGAAAAACATTTAAAAGAACACAAAATTCCCATAAATAATAGCTGTCATGATATACAAACACATACAAAAACATAAACAAACCCAAAAACTTCAAACTTATTAAAGAGAAAGGGTATCAACCCTCCAAATAAAAACAAAAGCATAACAAAATTCTCAAAAAGCTCTATGAGAAATAGTGAAATACATACAAATATTATCATCTACACATAATAAATAAAAATAAAAGTACAAAAAAATGTAAAATCTTTCACACATAAGTACAAATAAATAAAACATCACATACATAAAATTTCCATAATAAATTAGCTTTGAAGACACGCAAACACTTAAAAAGAACATAAACAATCACAAAGACTCCAAATCCTTTAAACAAAAAGGTACTAACCTTCCACACAAAAACACAAACACAATGACTATTCATAGACCAAGAGCAAAATCTTTTTTTTTTTTTTTTGATAAGTGGAATATTCATTAAAATTAAAAAATAATACAAAAGTGAATGACTAAAATCATTCACGGAAATACAAAGCATCAACCTAAAACTAGGTGGTGCAAACAAAGCACCAACTTAAAACTAAGTGGCGCAGGAAGCAAACTCAACCTAAACAAATTAGGTGAGTCGGAGAACGCAGAAAATAAATACAGAAATACATAAAAAAAACAACAGATATTCTGTCTAAATCTAGAGTCTTCATACTGTCGATTTCAAATCTCATTTGCGAAGGGAGTTCGACTTTGTCTTCTTTCTTCAACAGTAGTCTAATCTATTCTGGGCGCATCAAAGATTTCATAAAATACCTAAAAAGAAAACTAAATACGAATACAAATAAAGGGTCCACCAAAAGCAAAATGTTGAATATAAGTAATCAAGTATACTAATTATCTTCAAGAAGGGTTAGAGAGATACCTAGTAAAGCAAGAGATATATAGTAGGGAAAGTTTCATCTTGACACTCATCTAGATTCAGGCATCTCTAAAGTCGCAGTTCAAGTTCAAGTAGAGTTAGAACACAAGAATTCAAACACGAATTCATTATCCAAATTTGAGTTGGACTCTAACTAGAACGCCGACTCCAATTTGAACTCAAACTATGTCTCTAACATGAACTTTATATTTCGACTACAACTTGAACTTGAACTTGAAATTTGACTTGAATTAAAATATGAACATTGACCTGAACTTAAAATTTTAACTTTCACACCGAGTCTAACAAAAATTCGAACTCTAAATTAAACTACGCTTTGTGATACAGAATCGAAAGTTTGTTTCATATCACTTTGATTCTTAATCTAGACATTGTATAACTCAAAGTTCCACTCCAACTATTATAAAAGTCTATTTCTGACTCCAAATTGCCTCCATGTCAAAGTAGAACTCCAGCTAAGACTATTTCAAACTTCAAACTTTAAACTTCAATGACGAATCCAACTCCAACTCCTATTCCTATTCCCACACCTTCGTCCCCACCCCAATGCCCACTCCCAACCCCAATTACCAAGTATGGTGAAGAATATCACAAAACCAACAAATATCTACACCACTCTTCAAAATCTAACATGTTTCAAACCAATAAACCTGCATACTTGTTGAAAAGAAAAGGGTTAGTTGGACATCATCATCCTTTCATGTGTGTGAAATTTAAAACTTATGGTATATATTAAAATACATATACATATAAATTTTGTTGAATTCTTTCCCACACACTAAAGAACCTGTTCCCTTTTCAAAATATCTAAGTAACAATATTCTAACTTCCTATTCCAAAGAAAAACAAATTCACATTATATAAAATTCATAGAATTGAAGCCTCCCATAAAAAAAATTGGGATAAACCTAGTAAAAGAGGTTTCTATACCAACTGAAAATCTCAAAAGTATAAATATATTTGATTAGCAGGTCAAAGAATTTATAAATATATATAATATATATGGTATCTGTTATAAAACTTTTGTTACTAAAAGAAATATAGAACAAAACTAAAAGAAATATAGAACAAAATGTAAGATTGAGATCAAAGGGAAGATAAACTTTCTTGAGAGAAGCTTTCTTGTATATTTCATATATATTCTTGTGTGTTCAAAACTACACATTTTTCACCTCTATTTATAGGGATGAAAAGTAGTAGAGATAAAATAAATAATGTAAATAATAACAATAATGGATGAAGATAGTGAAAGGAATTAGGTATGAAGATAGTGAAAGTAATTAGGTAGAAGATAGTGAAAGTAATTAGGTATAAAAATAGTGAAAGTAATTAGGTAGAAGATAGTGAAAGTAATTGAGATAATTTAGGTATGGAGATAGTGAAGGTAATTGAGATAATTTAGGTATGGAGATAATGAAGGTAATTGACATACAAATATTCATAATACTCCCCCTTGTTTGTATGTCCATTGTAAATAAATATGTCTCATGAAAACCTTATCACTTCCATTCAATGTGATGAATCTTCGGGGTTCACTTCTCCTTGGATATCCATTACATAAAGAATATGCCTCGTTAAAAACCTTATCAGATAAAAACCCAGTGGGAAAAAATTCTGATTAAGGAAAAGAGTACAATATTCTTTTATGTACGCACAACTTTAACTCCATTATTTACGACTTCTATGTCGTGACCCAACTGCTTCATCATCGATTTCGTTACCATCACATTAATTTTATTGTCTTCCACAAGAAGAATCTTAAGGAAGATTTAACTTCTACATAAGTACTGTTGCTAGAGGAACATTCCGAACTTCTGTTCGATTGTAGTAATAATTTCGTCCGATGCGCAGGTGAGAAACCGTAATTTCTGAAATTACGCCTCCTTCATTGGTCATTCTCGAGGAATATGAAGAATCCATACATCAGCGGGTATTAATCTCAACACTCCCCCTGTTGAGATGAACTCTTGAAATCTTTGAACCGACGCAAACCAAGTTTATATCTCAATTTCTCAAATGTTGCAGTTGGAAGAGCCTTAGTGAATAAATCTGCAAGATTATCACATGACCGGATTTGAAGTACATCAATATCACCCTTCTTTTGAAGTTCATGAGTAAAGAAAAATTTGGGTGAAATGTGTTTTGTCCTATCTCCTTTGATATACCCTCCTTTCAATTGAGCTATACAAGCTGCATTATCTTCATATAGAGGAGTTGGAATCTCACTTCGGGAGATAAACCACAATTCTCTCTAATATAATGTATTATTGACCTCAACCATACACATTCTCGACTTGCTTCATGAATGGCTATTATCTCAAAGCATGATTAGAAGAAGTTGTTGTTATAGTTTGCTTTGTAGAGCGCCATGATATAGCAGTATTGCCATATGTAAATAAATAGCCAGTTTGAGAACGTGCCTTATGCGGATCGGAAAGATAACCGGCATCCGCATACCCAATTAATATTGGATCATTTTTATTTGAATAAAATAATCCGAGGTCAATAGTTCCTTGGAGGTATCTAAGGACATGTTTAACACCATTCCAATGTCGTCGTGTTGGTGAAGAACTAAATCTTGCCAATAGATTTATAGCAAATGCTATATCAGGTCGAGTGCTATTTGCTAGATACATTAATGCACCAATAGCACTTAAATATGGTACTTCAGGACCAAGTAGTTCTTCATCATTATCTCGAGGTCTAAAAATATCCTTATTTACATCCAGTGACCTTACGACCATTGGAATACTTAATGGATATGCTTTGTCCATGAAAAATCTTTTCAAAACTTTAGTTGTATATGTTGACTGATGAACAAAAATTCCATCTTCCACATGTTCAATTTGAAGCCCAAGACAAAACTTGGTTTTCCCAAAATCTTTAACTTCAAATTCTCGCTTCAAGCAATCTATAGCTTCTCGGAGCTCTTCCGGAGTTCCGATGAGATTAATATCGTCAACATATATAGCAAGAATCACAAAACCAAAATCTGATTTCTTAATAAATACGCATGGACAGATTTGGTTATTTTTATATCCTGAATTCAATAAGAATTCACTAAGACGATTGTACCACATGCGTCCAGATTGTTTAAGCCCATATAATGATTTATGTAATTTTATAGAATAGTTCTCACGAGGGCCATTAGAAGCCTTTGGTAATTTTAATCCTTCAGGGATTTTCATATAAATTTCCTTTTCAAGGCTTCCATATAGATAAGCTGTAACAACATCCATTAGACGCATATCCACCTTTTCATGAACTGCCAAACTTATAAGATATCGGAGTGTAATAGCATCAATAACGGGTGAATAAGTTTGGTCATAATCAATTCCCGGCTTTTGTGAAAAGCCTTGTGCGACGAGTCGTGCTTTATATCTTACGACTTCATTATTCTCATTTCGTTTTCGCACAAACACCCATTTATAGCCAACAGGTTTTACACCATCTGGCGTTGGGACTACAGGTCCAAAAACTTCTCGCTTTGCAAGCGAATTTAACTCGGATTGAATCGCATCTTTCCATTGAGGCCAATCAATTCTATGCCGACATTCTTCAACCGATGAAGGATCTAAATCCTCATTATCCTTGAAAATATCAAGGGCTACAGTATATGCAAAAGCATTATCAATAGCAATTTTACTTCGATCCCAACTTTTATTCGAAGTTGTATAATTAATAGAGATTTCTGAATTCTCTTCATCATTTATAGTTGGAATCTTTTCATCGGTTGTCCCTTGATTTTCATCATGATCTTCTGGATCATTTAATCCTCTTTTCTTTCGAGGATTTTTATTTTTAGAACCAAGGGGCTGGCCACGCTTCTGACGTGCTTTTGATTCAACAGCTATAGGATTTACATTTTGTTCTTCAGGAACTTCTATTCGTATAGGAGCATCTATAGCTGGAATATGTGATTTAGTGACTCTTCTGGAGTCAGCAAAAGAATCTGGCAGTTGATTTGCAATTTGTTGCAAATGAATTATCTTTTGAACTTCCAGTTCACTCACATTTGTGCGTGGATCTAAATGATTCAATGATGTTCTCCACGCAAGTTCAATTTTATGCCATTTATTCTCTCCCCCTAATTTGGGAAACAAATTCTCATCAAAATGGCAATCAGCAAATCTTGTTGTAAAAACGTCCCCTGTCAAAGGTTCAAGATACCTTATAATAGACGGGGAGTCATACCCAACATATATCCCCAATCTTCTTTGAGGACCCATTTTTGTTCGTTGGGTTGGTTCAATAGGAACATATACAACACACCCAAAAATTCTCAAATAAGAAATATTAGGCTCCGAACCAAAAGCCAATTGTAGTGGAGAAAATTTATGATAACTCGATGGCCTTAAACGCACAAGTGCTTTGCGGCATGTAAAATAGCATGCCCCCAGGTGCTGCTGGGGAGATTTGTTTTCATCAATAATGGTCTAGCAATTAATTGTAGCCTTTTGATAAATGATTCAGCTAGACCATTCTGTGTGTGAACATGAGCTACAGGATGTTCCACAATTATGCCAATCGACATGCAATAAGAATCAAATGCATGCGAAGAAAATTCACCAAGCATTATCTAGACGGATTCGTTTAATAGAATAATCAGGAAATTGCGCTCTCAAGCGAATTATTTGGGCAAGTAATCTCGCAAACGCCAAGGTTGCGTGTAGATAATAAACAAACATGTGACCATCGGGTCGATGCATCAATCAAAACCATAAAATATTGAAATCGCCCACAAGGTGGACTAATCGGTCCACATATATCTCCATGAATCCGTTCTAGAAATGTAGGACTTTCAACTCCTACTTTTAATGGTGATGGCCTTATAATCAATTTCCCTTTAGAACATGCAGCACAAGAAAGTTTATCAGCAGTCAAAACCCTTTGATTTTTCAAAGGATGACCGTGCGTTGTCTCGATAATTTTTCGCATCATAATTGATCCCGGATGACCCAAACGATCATGCCAAATTTTAAAAGTAACGGGATTAGTAAACTTCTGGTTTACTAAATGATGCGCCTCAATGTTATTAATTTTAGCATAATATAGGCCGGATGATAAAGATGGTAGCTTTTCCAACAAATGTTTATTACCGGAGGTCATTTTCGTAATAGCCAAATATTCATGACCGTTATCTTCCATAGTCTCAATATGATATCCATTATGTCGGATATCCTTAAAACTCAATAGATTTCTTCGAGACTTCGAGGAAAATAGTGCTTTATCAATAGCAATCATAGTTCCTCCCGGTAATATTATATTAGCTCTTCCGGAGCCTTCAATAAGTTTTACACTACCATTTATTGTGGTAACACTTGTTTCTCCCACATTCAAATGAGAAAAATATTTCTCGTATTTCAGTATGGTGTGCGTCGTTCCACTGTCAATTAGACACACACTTTCAATGTCATCATTTAACCCATAAAAGGGGACTATAGCCATTTGGTAATCTCACAAACTTCAGGTTGTGAGTTAAGAATATTCAATGTAAATAATCTCACAAACTTCTAGTTGTGATTTAAGCAAATAATCTCACAAACTTCTGGTTGTGAATTAAGCAAATAATCTCACAAACTTCAAGATGTGAGTTAATAATAAACTCATTAATAATAATAAAATAACAAAATATTTATAAATAGAAACTTTAAATATAAGATAATAAAAAAAAAAAAAAAATTCTAAAAAGATGAAATATATTACATTAAAATATTAAATAAAAATAACATATTACATATCATATCATATTCTAATTTTTTTGAACACTTCCATCCCCGATTAAATGATCAATTTTTCCTTCCGGATGTTCGAAAAAGTCAGCTACATCCAGGTGAGCCACGTCAATATTTTCAAGATCATCATCATCATCATCATTATTTCTTCCATACGTTGAATTTTGAGAAGTAAAATTTACTTCGACATTTTTGCCTTTCTTGTCAATAGATGCTTGATATAAATCAACAAGATGTTTTGCCGTATGACAAACACGGGACCAATGACCTTTCATACCACATCGATAACATTTATCTTCATATTTTTTCGGAACAATATTTCTTTTCTCATTATTTTTTGTCCATTTCAGGTGGTCATCATTTTTGGCACCTGAATTACGAGTATAAGGGCCAAATTTATCACGAGTTTTCCATGATTATATGTACGACCACGACCACGGGGCGACCACGACCCACGGCCACGACCATGATCTCTTCTGGGATCATGTTTTCTAATAGCATTCACTTCCGGGAATGGAGTAGAGCCTGTTGGTCTAGTTTCATGATTTTTCATCAATAATTCATTATTTTGTTCCGCAACAAGAAGACAAGAAATTAACTCGGAATATTTCTTGAAGCCTTTTTCACGATATTGTTGCTGCAAGATAATATTAGTGGCATGGAAAGTAGAGAATGTTTTCTCCAACATATCATCATCGGTTATATCAACTCCACATAATTTCAATTGTGAAACAATTTTAAACATCGCAGAATTATAGGTACTTACGGATTTGAAATCTTGCAACCTCAAGTGCAACCAATCATACCGTGCTTTAGGGAGAACGACCATCTTCTGGTGGTCGAATCTATCTTTCAAATTTCCCCACAAAATAAGGGGATTTTTCACGGTAAGATACTCATTTTTCAAATCCTCATGAAGATGATGACGAAGAAAAATCATAGCTTTGGCACGATCTTGTGCTTGTTGTGACATTATTTTGTACAATGGTGTCTCCTAGACCCATTGCAGCAAGATGCATCTCGGCATCTAATATCCATGATAAATAATTTTTTCCCGTAACATCAAGAGCCACAAAGTCAAGCTTAGTGAGATTTGCCATAATAGTAAATAACGTACCTGATTATGCTTCAAATAAACTTCAAAAACACTTTACTCGGTAGTAGAGCTTCTAGTCTCAGTTGGTTAGAGACTCGTGCTGATAACGTGTTATAAAACTTTTGTTACTAAAAGAAATATAGAACAAAATGTAAGATTGAGATCAAAAGGAAGATAAACTTTCTTGAGAGAAGCTTTCTTGTATATTTCATATATATTCTTGTGTGTTCAAAACTACACATTTTTCACCTCTATTTATAGGGATGAAAAGTAGTAGAGATAAAATAAATAATGTAAATAATAACAATAATGGATGAAGATAGTGAAAGGAATTAGGTATGAAGATAGTGAAAGTAATTAGGTAGAAGATAGTGAAAGTAATTAGGTATAAAAATAGTGAAAGTAATTAGGTAGAAGATAGTGAAAGTAATTGAGATAATTTAGGTATGGAGATAGTGAAGGTAATTGAGATAATTTAGGTATGGAGATAGTGAAGGTAATTGAGATAATTTAGGTATGGAGATAATGAAGGTAATTGACATACAAATATTTATAATAGTATCTAGTTTAGGTATTAGCACTAAGTATAAAGATTCTATTTGCTATTAATCAAGAGAATAGACAAAAGTCAGTAGTTTATTAGTTGCCAACCAACACCTCAGTTACCTTAGATATTGTAAATGTGTCACTATCCCAACTGTAGCAGCCAGATAAATTAGTGGCATTTATGGTAATATATAAGGAAGCAACAAATGAAAATCTATTGCAAAGCAAAATATATAGAGAGAGTAAAAAAGCAGGACCAAAAAGTGTTCTAAAAGACTAGCTAGGCACCGAAAATCAATGATCATCTCACCAAAATTTCTTGAAGCGATCTGCCAAGAGATAAAAATTATTTTAAATTGTGGTGCAGTTTCTTTGCTATGCTAATACACCCCAAAGCTCTGTATAAAATCTACCAAAAAATTTTTAGAATTTAAATTGATTTTTCATGACTAATTTTAATAGAGGGAAAAAAAAAGCAAAGCTATGCATGAGGAAAAAAATTCATGTTGTTGTAAACTATCCTCACAGTTAATTTTAATTATGCCAATATTTAGATTGAAAAATTTCGCTCATTGTTAAATCAAATTTCAGGACAAAAAGAAAAATATAACAAAATAAGACTGTAATTACGATTGTCATATTATCAATAACCAAGATAGGATATACCTGTGCCTGGATCTTGTCAATAATCCCTAATATCTTCTGCTTTTCCGCCTCAAATAATAAGTCTTGAAAGCATAATTCTGCGACTAAAAACATGAAAAAAAGAGTAGTGATGTGAATTCATGGATGAGAAAAAAAAACCAACCTAATAATTCAACTAAGTGATAAGAAAAATTTGTTAGAGAATAGTATTGGAAAATGATCCTCGTCGCCAATTTTTATTTGTCCCAACCACCAAATTGATATATAAAATTACAAGTCTCAACTTACTTAAAAAGTAAGTATCTCAAGAAAAGCCTATTCTGTGAGCTAATCAAAAGAGATTTGCCATCTCTTTAATCTCCCTGGAGGCATATCATCAAAGCTTACTTGTCTACCAAAAACAAACATGGATACATTCAATCAATCAAGAAAGAAAGACAATGATTATGATAAAAATTAAATTCAAGAAATAAAAGAAAAGGTTCTGATAAAAGCATAATTAAAATAAAAATATAGAAAATGTTTCTGATAATTGAAGAAAGAAATAAAACAATTATAATAGAGTATATCAGAAATGTTGATTATTTGTTAAAATGGATGAAGATACACGTGCACATCAATATTGCTCTGGTTGATTCCTCAATCTGTTACTCATATGTAACATAAATTCTAGAAAACAATTATAATAGAGTATATCAGAAATGTTGATTACTTGTTAAAATGGATGAAGATACACGTGCACATCAATATTGCTCTGGTTGATTCCTCAATCTGTTACTCATATGTAACATAAATTCTAGAAAGAAAGAAAGAAACCTTTTTGAGAAAACATGAATTCAAGAAAGAAAGGCAGAATATTTTAGATAAAACTATAAAGAAAGAGGGAAAACCTTACTCATAAAACATGAATTTAATAAACATAGAAATTTAAAACAAAAAAAAAAGAAGAGAAACTCATAGACCAACTGATCTGCAAAATATTACTTCTTAAGCTACTAGTCCTGGAATTGTGTAGATTACAAACTTGTACATATGATTGGAGAGAAGTAAAGCATCATTATGTAAGTATATAACTCAAACACAAGCATTTTATCAATCAGCTGCAATTATTGCCCTCTAACTATTATTGGAAAATCATAAACTTTAACTTCTTACCATGAATTCTTTTGATGAATTGTTCAAACTCTAGAAAATTGGGCCTTTCCATTAGATGGGATCCAAGCTCTAGGCAGGTAAAAGTTGAAAAATGCCTCATGTAATTGGCTTTTTTCATTTACTATAACTTCCCCTGACATGCCTCATGTACAAAGATAAACACTACTTCTATTTGCTATTACTCAAGAGATTAGACAAAAGTCATCAGTTTATTAGCTACCAGCTAACACCACAGCTACCTTAGATATTGTAAATGTATCATAAATTAGTGGAAATTATAGAAGTAAGCAACAAATGAAAATCTATTGCTAAGCAGAATATATATATAGAGAGAGAGAGAACCAGGACCAACAAGTGTTTTAAAAGACTAGCTAGGCACCCAAAATCAATGATCATCTCACCTAATTGCTTGAAGCAATATGACAAGAGATAAAAATAATTTTAAGCTGTGGTCCAGTTTCTTTGCTATGCTACTACATCCCAAAAGCTCTACATAAAATCTACCAAAAAATTTTCACATTTTAAACTAATAAGTGAAGAAAGAAATAAAACAATCAGAGTATATCGGAAATGTTGATTACTTGTTAAAAAAATTTGTTTAAGTGGATGGAGAAACAAGCGTGCATCAATATTGCTATGGTTGATTCCATAATCTATCACTTTTACGTCTGGAGGGATGGAAGAAGAAGCAAAATGAAAGAAAGAAAGAAAGAAAGAAACCTTCATGAGAAAACATAAATGCAAGAAAGAAAGGCAGAATATTTTAGATAAAACCAGAAAGAAAGAGGGAAAACCTTACCGACAAAACATGAATTCAAGAAACATAAAAAGTTTTAAAAAAAGAGAAAAAAAAAACTTACCTTCAACAAATGATGATCATCCTTGAAGAAAAACTTATGAGAATCAAAATTGTAAAGCAATGTAGTAGATTGAATAGTTTAAACCCTTTGGAATAACTGCTAGATTTTTCACATGCATCAACTAACTAACTAACTGTAATTAACGAGTTTTTTTTTCAAATGACTTTGTCCATATGATATGAAGACAAAGTATTTATGTTCTACAATGGTTAAAAGATTATTTTCGTTGTTAACATCTACTTGGAGCAAACATAGTTCTCCCTTAACACCTAAGAAGCAATTCTTCAAAACAATTTAAAGAACCTGACAAGTTGGAGAAACAGATGATTTAAAATCTCAGCTTTGGTCCTACAAGAAAAGTTAGATAGGGAAATATTTCATAAAAAAGAAAAAGAAAAAGTTTCTTGTCTTATATATAAAAATACAATGAAATCATGGAATATAACGAAGTCTTCATCATTAGTTGTAATTTAGCAATCTACACAATTTAAAATGATGCTAATAAAGTGTCCTATATTTTCTTTTCTTTTTTATTTCTCTAATAAGTGTTCTAAAAGACTAGCTAGACACTAAAAATCAGTAATCATCTCACCTAATTGTTGGAAGCAATATGCCAAGAAATAAAAAAGTAAACTGCAGAACCAGTATAAACTGCAGGCACACATTTGACCATTTCCCCTTATAATTTACTTAGTCACAAATTGAGATGATCCTTAAGAGTTCAAAGTGTAGATATCTTCCTAATTGCAACCACTACTGCACTCAAAGAAATTCCATTGTTCAGATTTTAAATTAATTTTTCATTTGTAATTTGAATAGAGAGGAAAAAGCAAAGCAGTGCATGAGGAAACAAATTCATTTCACTTAAACACTCCTCACAAGTTAATTCTAATCATGCAAATTTTTTATAGAGTGAAATGAAAATAAACTCGTTAAATAAAATTCCAGCTACTGAAATACCTAATTTTATGAAGAAAATGAGATTAGGACTTCAGCCACTTAATAAGAGAACAACCATTGCTTTATAAAAAAAAAAAAAAAAAAAACATCCGGATCAAAGCTAGATAAGGGAATGAGTTAACTACTAGATAGGATAGCCTAGTAACTTACCCGAAAGTAAAGACAAAAAATAAAGAGGATAAGTATAATACATTAGATTCAGATCTAAGCCAAAAGTGCAATTAGAATTAAATGTGTTATACTTCTAATGATGAAAAGAATCCAAAGTGAAAATTTTGTTAAATAAAAAATAGAAATTCAGATTGAAAGAAATATGAATGTTTTGACAGAAAAAACATTTAAAGGTATGGTAATTACGTTGGCAATTCATAGTCATACCACATTATCTTTACATGAGTAGAACATGATGGGTTTACCCTCTGAATCCTTCATTCTGGATAGTGTGATGATGCCCTGAACTAATTAGAAGAAAAATAGAGATTTTAAGATGAGAGGCATTGAACAAGTCACAAACAGTAGTTGTAGTTCTGATCAAGAGTAATAATATCACTATTCTACTGAAGTTGCACCTATTTGATATATTCGGTGTTCATCACAAAATTCATTAAGTGTACTTGACCAGAACCTAACTCTGCTGTATTCTGTTTGAGGCTGATTCAAAACATGCGGGGGAAACTAGAACAGTTGTGATTATTAGCATAATCAGACAATGCTCTTCACACGTGCAAAAGAAACAAAATGTATCACAAACTTCCCGACATAACTAACCAACCTGAATTTACTGTATAGATGGAGAAGTTTGTCACGATGCAGCACTCCCCACATAAACATTATAAAGATACAAAACAAAAGAAAACCAACAACAGTAACCCTCTTTAATCGTTCCCAATCCTCACTTGTGTTATCCATAGAATTTTTGCTCGGAAAAACTGAATCAAATTCTTCAACGACAGGGGGTTCAGTGGTGCCATTGTTTGAACACTTGGAGCATGAGCAATCGCCGCCTAGAAATGAAGGAATTGACTCGAGGCATTCACTAAGATACTTAGATAGTTCCGTCCTACAATTTTCACTTTACGTTGTGTTGCTGGTTTTAGAACCTGCATAAAATTGACAGATTAAACAATCAGCAATAATAGACAATGATAATGTCCTACAAAGAGAGAACAAGCCAATTTGGCATGTGTACAAGAAGCAAATTCCTCTCAGGACTAAATCTAAGGGAAAAAATGAAACAACATATGAAGTTTGTACCGAGCATTTGAATACTCTAACATGTTCAGCAATGCAGACAGAAGAAGACAGTAAATAACAATTACTATCAACTCCTCAAAACTGAACATACACAAGATATCTCTGAAATCCAATGCCAGATATGGCTTTGGAGTTGGCTCACCCATTTTTGTTAGTTCACATGAATCTAAATGGCATACTTTTTTTTTTGAGAGAAAACAAACTTCATTTCGTTAGAGGAGGAAAGCCACTCCGAATTTAAGATATTCAAAGTACAAGGATGAGAAGTATGTAACCAACAAACATCATTAACAACAGTTAGACCCACATGAGCTAACTTGTGAGCAACCATATTCGTAAGTCTAGGATAAAAACAAATAGCAAAAACCCCAGTACTATGCAGATGTGCATGAAGTTGTTCTAAAATGCCTCCAAGTAGAGCAACAGAAAATGCAAAAACTTGATCCAACTTAATTTCACATTATACGTAAGGAAAAATGTTGGAAAAGTGAACAGTCAGATGAAAGAAAAAACCCTTACTTGAAACAGGGCTTGTGTAATCACTCTGGCTATTTGAGGTAGTCGCTTTATAATCAAACAGCCGAGGCGGTTTGGGTAATAATCTTGAAGAAGCATAGCACAAGATCTCATTGTTTGTAATGGAAACCCGAAGGGAGAAAGTCCGTCACAGTCCATCAGCACCATAATTTGGTGTTGGTCCACCTTTAGCAGGTTTAAAACACCATGTTCTATCTGGGAAACTGATCATTTGACAGAAAACATATTGGTGTTAAAAGAATAAGGTAAAAAAACAAACAAGCTAATTGATTCACAAAACAAAGATACAACAAGCTTAACCACTTCTTGCTGTTTTTTGGGCATTGATACCAGTGAAGAAGTATCCCTTTCCTCTTTTTTCCCCCCTTTTCAGGGTTCAATATTAACTTTCTTCCAAAACATTTATAGCAAAGAAAACTCTCAACAAAGAGACATCTGCTGCAAGTGCTAGCTTTTTAAAACAATGTTCAAAGGTATGTTGTAAATAGGAAATAGATACCAACAGCTTTCATGAAGATATTTCTGTCATTAGAACCAGATTCGAACAAGCAAGTCCATTGCGGATAATGAGGCAGGGTCTATGGTTCACATCATGTCCATGCCAAAATACTAAATGGGACCAAGAATCAAGTTCTTGTTGTGATAACAGCTTATAATTCTACCTCCAGCTAATTGCCTTCTTTATGGATGAAAGCAACTTAGGAAAATCACCTCTTACAGCACAATGAAACCGATGGAGTTCATCATCACTAAGCCTGTTTAGAGGTCATCACAATATATATACACAATGTAGGTTAGATATCATAAATCAACTAAAAATTATAAAATTATAACAAAATAGAATAAAAAAAACCATGAAATATGGTTAATAATCATTCTTCACTCCTGAAGGTAATGATAAAGAGACTATTAACAAAAAAGGTAAAGTAGGAAGTTCATGTATTGACTTAGGAAGTTCATCATCTGTAATACTACACATAAAAGCTCGAAAGTTGGGTGAAAGTTTAGTGTAGGAAACAAAATGAGATATTGGATACAAGGGATTTTTGGTACATGTGCGAATGCCCTTTCTAAGAGCAATTGGTTCATTAAACTCAAGATCATTTTCAGCTAAATGGTTAAAAGAAGAGATAGAATGAGAAAAAGTACCTTGATTCGGTTCCGACGTTGGCAATGGCAAAGAAGTAAGGGGCTCGGTCCTTTGATGTGGCCTTCTTGAATAAACACGAAGCTCGGATGTTGGTGCCAAGTTAATTGGTCTAACATTTATGTCTTGATTTTGAAGTAGTGTTTCAGGTTCCATAGAGTTAGATATCCCAAAATCACTTATATTTTTAGGCATAGAAAAACTATCCCAAAACTGAGCTTCTTTTCCATTCTCCCCCTGAAGGGAAGTTTGGGCAAAGAAGGGTTGATTTTCAAAGAAGGTGACATCTAGACTAACAAAGTATTTTCCAGAGTGTGTATCATAGCACTTATACCCTTTTTGTGTTTGTGAAAAACCAAGAAAAACACACTTTATGGCCCGTGGATCCAATTTACTGTGATGTTGACCATGTAGATGAACAAAAGTTGTGCAACCAAACACTTTTGGAGATATATCTGTAAAGGATCTATTTAATGGAAAAATTGATTGTAATGTTTTGAGTGGAGTGTTATAGTTTAAAACTCGGGTTGGCATTCGGTTAATTAAAAATGATGCAGTGAGAATAGCTTCCCCCCAAAAACGTTTAGGAACATTCATAGAAAATAATAAAGCCCTAGATACCTCTAAAAGATGCCTATTCTTTCGCTCAGCAATGCCATTCTGCTGAGGTGTGTGGACACAAGAGCTTTGATGGATAATTCCATTTTGTTTAAGGAAGCTGCCAAGAATAGAATTAAAATATTCACGTCCATTATCAGTACGAAAAACTTGAATATTTGTCTGAAATTGAGTGAGGATCATGGCATGAAAGTTTGTAAAGGTTTCTGCAGCTTCTGATTTATCTTTTAAAAGATATATCCAAGTAGTGCGGGTGTGGTCATCAATGAAAGTAATAAACCACCGAGCACCGGATACACCTTTAATTCTAGATGGTCCCCATATGTCACTGTGAACAAGAGAAAAAGGTTTAGATGGCATGTATTTCAAAGATGGATAAACAGTTCTATGATGCTTAGCATATTCACACACTTCGCATTTAAAGGAACTCAGATCTTTATTTTTAAAAATTAAAGGAAACAAGTGTTTTAAATAACTAAAGCTCGGATGGCCTAGTCTATAGTGCCATAACATTATTTCATCATCTAGACATAAAAGAGAGGAATAACTTGGTGTCTGAGCTTGTTTATCAAAAAACTTGCCGTCATCAAAATAATAGAGCCCACCAATTTCTTTAGCATTGCCAATCGTCTTCCCCGAGTGTAGGTCCTGAAAGATACAACTGTTATTTAAGAATTTAACTTGACATGAGCAGTCATGAATTAAACTACTCACAAAGATCAAATTGCATAAAAGATTAGGAACATGTAGGACATTATTCAAGGTAATGGATGGAGATAGCACAATGGAGCCTTTACCAGCAATAGGAGATAAAGATCCATCTGCAATTCTGATTTTTTGATTTCCAGAACGGGGAGAATACGAAGAAAAAATAAAGGAATTACCAGATATATGGTCGGTTGCCCCTGAATCAATGATCCAGGGATCAATTTTTTCAAGGCTAGTACTAAAAGCGACATGATTGGTACCTTCTTTTTGTGCACAAGGAGGGGATGAAAGTGAAGTATTAGAATATAAACTCATGAGTCGATACAACTGCTCTAGTTGTTCTTTGCTGAAAACAGGTTGTTCGGATGATTTTGATGAAGATTCTGCTACTGAAACTTGATAGCCTTTGCTCTCTCGTGCTGAATTGTATGGTGAAGAGATGTTTATCGGCTTGCCATGTAATTTCCAACACTTGCCTTGAGATGACCAAGCTTGCCACAATATTCACACATGGGACGATCCCGATCTGGTCGTCGTGAAGGTCGCTGAAAATTATTCTCGACTTTCCGAGAATTGAAAGCTGTATTTTCAGCAGCAGTAGGTGGAGCTGCAGTGAGCATGACTGTCCGACGACTTTCCTCTCTTCTAACTTCAGCAAAGGCTTCCCGTGTATTTGACAAAGGATTTTGACTCAGAATCCTTCCTTTGACTTCATCAAGTTCCTTATTAAGGCCAACAAGAAACTCAAATACTCGCTCCTTCTCCAACATCTTTTGAAACAAGACCTGGTCCCGAGTGCAGCTCCATTCAAATTCTCCAAATAAGTCAACCTCCTGCCATAGAGTTTTCAAATCAGTATAATACTGTGTCACAGTCTTCTCTCCCTGTTTACAATTCCATAATCTGGTCTTCAATTCAAACCATTGGGCTACATTTCCAAGATCTGAATATGTTTCATTAACTGCAGCCCAAATTGCTACTGCTGTGGGAAGAAATAAATAAGTCCTCCCAATGGCTGGTTCCATTGAATTTACCAACCACGACATCACCATGGAATTTTCAGCCTCCCAAATCTCATAGTTATCAGCATCTTCAGTTGGTTGCTGGATAGAACCAGTGAGATACCCAAATTTTGCCTTGCCTCGTATGAACAATTTCACCGATTGAGACCATTGTAGGAAATTGTTTCCATTTAACTTGTGAGTGGTAATGGATATATTGTTCA